>CM056059.1:179088280-179195780 GCA_029574335.1 Rana kukunoris | reverse complement strand
TCGAATAACGCTGGAAAAACGCCCCAGTGTGAAAGGGGCCTAAAATGAAGCAATACCTTTTTTCACTTCTCAATGCATGTACTGCATTGCAATAGTCATTCACAGGCATTACTGATTACCTGGGCAAGCTGGCTGACCCCAAATTCAGATAAACCGGGAACCGTGCCATGTCAAG
The DNA here is from genome assembly GCA_029574335.1 of Rana kukunoris. Classification (NCBI taxonomy): domain Eukaryota; kingdom Metazoa; phylum Chordata; class Amphibia; order Anura; family Ranidae; genus Rana; species Rana kukunoris. The sequence continues at coordinate 179,195,605 of CM056059.1, read as the reverse complement.
CTGATAATGATTACCCACTGACGCCAATGTTAAAAACCGGGATCAGTGCCTTGTCAAGCTGACCAAGATTTTCCATAGACGTCCATACTTGTGAGGCTATGTAAAGCGGGATATGCCTGTGTATATAGTAATCTACGGGGATGCTGCAGACTAATACATTTGCGCAGCTTTATGAGCTAAATGTGTAAATTGCGTTATGTCTAAAAGTTGCCTTTTTTTTAATCTGAATTTGTTGATCTTGATATACAGGTATATGCTGTATACAATGTAAAAAGAATTCAATTATTTATATCTTTCATATATTCATAAATATTATAAATATTAGGGATGGGAGTTTACATTTTATTAAACAAATTCTATTTGTTTTATATTTAATATATTATATAAAAAATATATTTTTTTATATACAAATATATATATATATATATATACAGTAAAACCTTGGATTGCAAGCAATAGAGTCTCCTCTCTTCTTTTTTATACTCAGTTGTGACATGACACTACTCTTATATCAAGACTTTGCTTGTCTTGCAAAACGCTCTCAAACCAAGTTACTCTCAAACCAAGGTTTTACTGTACTGTATATTACCAAAACTATATAGCATTAGACACACTCCTAAACCTTGTGGACGGCCTTCCCAGAAGAGTTGAAGTTGTTATAGCTGAAAAGGGTGGACCAATTCAATATTGTATTGTAACCAGGGGTGGACTGACAACTCATGGGGCCCCCTGGGCAATAGAAGACTATGGGGCCCCTGGGCTTAAAGATGGCCACCACGCCAGGAGGCAGTGCAGAGGCAGGGAAGCTAAAATCTCGGGATTTTCACATCAAAAGCATGTCGGTATCAGACATATCAGGGACAGATGTAAAAAAAAACACAGATTTTTACATACTGTCCCTGGTTTTACTGAGCCTGGCAGCTCTGATGGGGCCCCCTAGTGGCATGGGGCCCTCGGGGCAGTGCCCGAGTGCTTGAATGGTCAGTCCGCCCCTGATTGTAACCCATGTGTTTCCATGTGTTGTGAGTTCAGAGATGGTATTCTGCATACCTTGGTTGTAATGAGTGGTTATTTGAGTTACTGTTGCCTTTCTATCATTTTGAACCAGTCTTTCCTTTAACTTGTGACCTCTGACATCAACAAGGCATTTTTGTCCACACAACTGCCGCTCGCTGGATAGTTTCCCTTTTTTGGACCATTCTCTTTAAACCCTAGAGATGGTTGTGTGTGAAAATCCCAGTAGATCAGCAGTTTTTTAAATACTCAGTCCAGCCCGTCTGGCACCAACAACCATGTTACGTTCAAGATTACTTAAATCCCATATATATATATAGTGAGATTGGGGTGACTAAACTCAAGTAGCAGGTGCATTTACAATGAGCTGCACCAGTCTAAACTGCATTTTTTTGAGTAAAGGAAAAGTTCACTTATATATCAGTTGCATACACAGGGGTTTCTTCCACATAACATGAATTAACGAAAATACCAAGCCACCTGGCTTACGTGTTGGCAGCACCTCTGCTCCTCTTACCAGTCATTTGCAGGCGTCTAGCAAAATCTGGACCCAGGATTGAAAGTTCTGATTCAGAACTACAGAATCTGGAGAGATGCTAGTTCTGAATCTTGCATTAACCCAACTACTCCCCGACCGCCCACCGCAGTTATACGTCATGACTTTGAATATGGATATCTCGGTAACGGAAGCAGCTGCTGCCACAACCGAGATATCCATCTCTTCTGTGGGCGGTCGGGTAAACGATAATGGCGATCTCCGCGGCGGAATCGCCGCGAGATCGCCGTTATCGGTGGCGGGCGAGCATCCCCCACCCTCCCGCTGCGCTCCCGCGCCCTCCGCCGCTTACCGGAGCCGTCGGTAGCGGCGGAGGCGATCGGGTGTGCTCGTCTGTTCAGCGGGGATGCGAGTGAGGGAAAAAATTTCCCTCGTCCATCCCCGTAGCTCTGCTGGGCGGAAGTGACGTCAAACGTCAGTTCCAAACAGCGTCTTAAATAGAATTTTTTTTTTAAATGTCATTTGAAAAATGTCATTTTTAATTTTTGATATTTTTTTTGCATTTTAGCCTAAATATGAGATCTGAGGTCTTTTTGACCCCAGATCTCATATTTAAGAGGACCTGTCATGCTTTTTTCTATTACAAGGGATGTTTACATTCCTTGTAATAGGAATAAAAGTGATAATTTTTTTATTTTTTTTATTTTAGTGTTAAAAATTGGTAAAATAAATACAAATAAATACGAAAACAAAAAAAAAAAAATTTAAATCGGCCCTTCACGACGAGCTCGCGCGCAGAAGCGAACGCATACGTGAGTAGGGCCCGCATATGAAAACGGTGTTCAAACCACACAAGTGAGGTATCGCCACGATCGTTGGAGCGAGAGCAATAATTCTAGCCCTAGACCTCCTCTGTATCTCAAAAAATGCAACCTGTAGAATTTTTTAAACATCGCCTATCGAGATTTTTAGGGGTAAAAGTTTGACGCCATGCCACGAGCGGGCGCAATTTTTAAGCGTGACATGTTGGGTATCATTTTACTCGGCGTAACATTATCTTTCACAATATGTAAAAAAATTGGGCCAAATTCATTGTTGTCTTATTTTTTAATTTAAAAAAGTGAATTTTTTCCAAAAAAAGTGCGCTTGTAAGACCGCTGCGCAAATACGGTGTAACAAAAAGTATTGCAATGACTGCCATTTTATTCTCTAGAGTGTTAGAAAAAAATATATATAATGTTTGGGGGTTTTAAGTAATTTTATAGCAAAAAAAAATGTTTTAGTCTCGTAAACACCGAATCTCAAAAACAGGCCCGGGGCTAAAGTGGTTAAAGGGGTTGTAAAGGTACATTTTTTCCCCTAAATAGCTTCCTTTACCTTAGTGCAGTCCTCCTTCACTTACCTCATCCTTCCATTTTGCTTTTAAATGTCCTTATTTCTTCTGAGAAATCCTGTTTTTCTGTCTGTAACTCCACACGGTAATGCAAGGCTTTCTCCCTGGTGTGGAGTGTAGGGACGCTCTCTATGTTACAGATAGATAAAGGAGCTGTGTGTTAGTGTGAGTCCTGACTCTCCTGTAGTCCAAGGGAGGGGGCGAGCATGATACCCCACACCAGGGAGAAAGCCTTGCATTACTGTGTGGAGTTATATACAGAAGAACAGGAAGTGAGAATTTCTCAGAAGAAATAAGGACATTTAAAAGCAAAATCGAAGGATGAGGTAAGTGAAGGAGGATTGCACTAAGGTAAAGGAAGCTATGTACCTTTACAACCCCTTTAACCACTTAAGACCCGGACCATTATGCAGGTTAAGGACCTTGCCCCTTTTTGCAATTCGGCACTGCGTCGCTTTAACTGACAATTGTGCGGTCGTTCGACGTGGCTCCCAAACAAAATTGGCGTCCTTTTTTTTCCCCACAAATAAAGCTTTCTTTTGGTGGTATTTGATCACCTCTGCAGTTTTTATTTTTTGCGCTAGAAAAAAAAATAGAGCGACAATTTTGAAAAAAATTCAATATTTTTTACTTTTTGCTTAATAAATACCCCCAAAAAATATCTAAAACAACTGTTTTCCTCTGTTTAGGCCGATACGTATTCTTCTACATATTTTTGGTAAAAAAATCGCAATAAGCGTTTATCGATTAGTTTGCGCAAAATTTATAGCGTTTACAAAATAGGGGATAGTTTTATGGCATTTTATTAATATTTTTTTTTTTTACTACTAATGGTGGCGATCAGCATTTTTTTTGGTGACTGCGACATTATGGCGGACACATCGGACAATTTTGACACATTTTTGGGACCATTGTCATTTTCACAGCGAAACGTGCTATAAAAATGCACTGCTTACTGTGAAAATGACAATTGCAGTTTAGGAGTTAACCACTGAAGGGGTTAAGTGTGACCTCATATGTGTTTCTAACTGTAGGGGGGTGGGGCTGGACGTGCGACGTCAGTGATCGGCTTTCCCTATATCAGGGAACAGACGATCACTGACATTGCCACAATGAAGAACGGGGAAGGTGTGTTTACACGCACCTCTTCCTGTTCTTCAGCTCCGGTGACCAATCGCGGGACACCGGCGTCACAGAGCTTCGAACCAGGTCGCGAGCGTCCCGCCGGCGGAGCGCTCGCGACCCCACTGCTGGGCCTTAAAGAGACACGTACAGGTACGTGGATGTGCCCAGCCGTGCCATTCTGCCTACGTATATCGGCGTGAAGGGGTCCTTAAGTGGTTAATGAGACTCCTGGGTCACCTTCTCCTATAAAGTTATAGGGCCAGATTCAGAGAGCCATTACGCCTGTCTAACTGGTGTTAGACAGGAGTAATTTCCAATTTTGCGCGCCGTATCACTAGTTTAAATCCTCAAACTATGATACGGCGGCGTTGGGCTTCGATCTGACAGGCTTACGTCTTCGTACGCCTTCGGATCTACGCTGCAATCTTTTTGCGGCCGCTGGGTGGAGTACACGTCGTTTTCAGCGTCGGGGTATGCAAATGAGCTTTTTCCGGAGATCCACAAAGTTACGAGCGTCGTTCGCAATCGCGTACGTCATTTTTTAGCTACGTAAAGTTAAACCAGCTATTAGCTGGTGTAACGTTACGCGGCCCATGTTAAGTATGGCCGTCCTTCCCGCGTCGACTTTCAATTTATTTTTTATTTTTTGCGTAAGTCGTCCGGGAATAGGAATGTCCGTAAACGACGCTACTCAAAAAGAAAATGACGTAACAACGTGATTTCGCGCAATGCACGGCGGGAAATTTCCGAACGTTGCATGCGCAGTTCGATCGCCGTGGGGACGCGCTTAATTTAAATCCCTCACGCCCCCTAATCGCGTAGTTTGATTCCGCCGGGAGAAATACACTACGCCGCCGTACCTTACGGGCCAAAATCTCTCTGAATTCCTCCTAGAGCCAGGTAAAGTACGGCGGCGTAGAGTATCTCTGATACTCTGCGGGAATCTAATACTTTCTGAATCTGGCTCCTAGTGTCAGAGCCTCTCTCTGTCACAATATATATAGTAATCTGCAAGGATGCTGCAGATTAAAAACTTTAACGCGGCTTTATTAAACAAGCTAAACATGTCATTTGCATTTCATCAAAAAGTCACCTTTTGTTGATCTGAATTTGTTGTTCTGGACATATAAATACCATATAAAATTTATTAAGAATTGTATTCATTTTATATTTAATATAATATATATTAAAAGCGCTCCATCCTTTATATATTTAAAGCGGATCTCCCACGCCAAATCGTTTTTTTTTTAATGGGCTATTTAAATGTGTTATAGCACTGCTGTGCTAAACTCACGGTTCCGGTGTCCCACCGCCGCTCCGCTGTAATTATGTCCCGAATAAATAGTTATATTCTTGGTTTCCTCCCGTCGCCATCTTAGCTTTGGGCGTTAGATTCCCACAAGCAGGCACTTCCTATTTGCAGTGGATGCTGTCCCAGCATCCACCGCTCGATCTCGCGCATGCGCACTGGCAAAGGTGACCGGCGGCGTGAGCGTCTGTGCTGTAATGGAGAAGTTTCAAACGCCCGCCCTTTCCTTTGTTTACATCCGCGTCACTTCCTGCAAAACGAAGTCGCGCAATGTTTGTGCTTACAGAGCGGAATATTATAATTAGGGAGCTCTGACACAGGCTCCCAGCAGACACAGCGCGGAACAGGAAGCTGGAGAAAACCCGTCGGAAACCCGAGGGGGGGCAGACCGGAAGCCTGGCTTATTAATAAGGTACACTAACACTAAATTAAATGAAAATAGCCGATTCCTAATTATCTAGGAGCAGTTGGAATATTGAGCTGCAGTTGAATTGAGGGTGGAGATCCGCTTTAATATATTACATATAATAGGGATGAGAATTTACTTTGTATTAAATAAAAAGCAAATTCCATTCTTTTTCTATTTAATATACAGATAGTAATCTGCCAGGTTGCTGCAGATTAATACTCTCGCTCGGCTTTAATAAACGAGCCAAATGTGTAAATTGTATTTTATTGAAAAATCGGCTTTTGTTGATCTGAAATATAAAGTAAATTTGGTTGCTATGGATAAGACGACCCTTGTTGTGAAAAATATTGTATTACTATAACTATACATGAATACTTCTTGATGATATTTGTTATACAAGTATTAATGCATTTTGATTATTTTGCACTCTTTTTTTTTTTGCGTTTTGGTGAGACCGGCTCCAGTCACATCTATTTAATAGGGCATTCGCTTTCATCAGTGATGTGCACAGAGCTGTGATAGATACCTATGCTTTCAGGCAACATTCACATGGGCGACCAGAGGCACATACACAATATTACTAAAAGTATTGGGACGCTTGCCTTTACACACACATGAACTTTAATGGCTTCCCAGTCTTTAGTCCGTAGGGTTCAATATTGAGTTGGCCCCCCTTTGCAGCTATAACAGCTTCAACTCTTCTGGGAAGGCTGTCCACAAGGTTTAGGAGTGTGTCTATGGGAATGTTGACCATTCCAATGTTGGATGAGAAGGCCTGGCTCACAGTCTCCGCTCTAATTCATCCCAAAGGTGGTCTATCGGGTTGAGGTCAGGTCAAGTTCCTCCACCCCAAACTCGCTCATCCATGTCTTTATGTGCCTTGCTTTGTGCACTGGTCCAAATGATTTGGTGGAGGGGGGATTATGGTGTTGGGTTTTGGTGTTTTTCAGGGGTTGGGCTTGGCTCCTTAGTTTCAGTAAAAGGAACTCTAAGGCCCCGTACACACGGCCGAGGTTCTCGCTGAAAATCAGCGAGAACCTCGCTGGAATGCACATTCCAGCGAGGACCTCGGCCGTGTGTACGGTCTCGGCGAGCTTCCCGTCGGGAAGCCCGTCGAGCCGAAATAGAGAGCACGCTCTCTATTTCCTCGACGGCCCGCCTGGAAGAATGGCTGGTTGCCATTCCCGACGGGCGGGTCGCCAAATTCGACGGCCGGGAGAGAACCTCGACGGGCGGAACGATGTGTTCTGCCCGTCGAGGTTCTCTGCCGTGTGTACGGCGCCTTAAGGCATCAGAATACCAAGAAATTTTGGGCAATTTCATGCTTCAAACTTTGTGGGAACAGTTTGGGGATGTCCCCTTCCTGTTCCAGCATGACTGCGCACCAGTGCACAAAGCAAGGTCCATAAAGACATGGATGAGTGAGTTGGCTTGGCTGGCTTGCACAGAGTCCTGACCTCAACCCGATAGAACACCTTTGACGTGAATTAGAGCGGAGACTGCGAGCCAGGCCTTCTAGTCCAACATCAGTGCCTGACCTCACAAATGCTCTTCTGGAAGAATGGTCAAACATTCCCATAGACACACTCCTAAACCTTGTGGACAGCCTTCCAAGAGGAGGTGAATCTGTTATAGCTGTAAAGGGTGGGCCAACTCAATATTGAACCCTACGGACTAATACTGGGATGCCATTAAAGTTTATGTGCGTGTAAAATATTTTTGGTAAGAATAGTGTGTCTGGCACATCCTGCACTCTTAGGAATACAGAGATATCAGGCAGATCCTGCACTCATAGGCCTACTGCATTGGGGTGTGCACCTCAAAGCTCAAACACATATTGGTGTCAGTAGGGCAGTGGATGGTGTCAGTAGGACAGGGATTGGTGTCAGTAGGACAGGGATTGGTGTCAGTAGGCCAGGGATTGGTGTCAGTAGGGCAGTGGATGCTGTCAGTAGGACAGGGATTGGTGTCAGTAGGCCAGGGATTGGTGTCAGTAGGCCAGGGATTGGTGTCAGTAGTACAGGGATTGGTGTCAGTAGGGCAGTGGATGGTGGCAGTAGGACAGGGATTGGTGTCAGTAGGCCAGGGATTGGTGTCAGTAGGCCAGGGATTGGTGTCAGTAGACCAGGGATTGGCGTCAGTAGGACAGGGATTGGTGTCAGTAGGCCAGGGATTGGCATCAGTAGGACAGGGATTGGTGTCAGTAGGGCAGTGGATGGTGTCAGTAGGACAGGGATTGGTGTCAGTAGGCCAGGGATTGGTGTCAGTAGGCCAGGGATTGGTGTCAGTAGTACAGGGATTGGTGTCAGTAGAGCAGTGGATGGTGGCAGTAGGACAGGGATTGGTGTCAGTAGGCCAGGGATTGGTGTCAGTAGGCCAGGGATTGGTGTCAGTAGACCAGGGATTGGCGTCAGTAGGACAGGGATTGGTGTCAGTAGGCCAGGGATTGGCGTCAGTAGGACAGGGATTGGTGTCAGTAGGGCAATGGATGGTGTCAGTAGGACAGGGATTGGTGTCAGTAGGCCAGGGATTGGTGTCAGTAGGACAGGGATTGGTGTCAGTAGGGCAGTGGGAGGTGTCAGTAGGACAGGGATTGGTGTCAGTAGGGCAGTAGATGGTGTCAGTAGTTTTTTTTTAATTATTTTTTACAATCTTATTTTTTTAGGAGCCCTTTTAGGGGGCTTTGGTGAAATATCAGGTGTTTAAACACATGGAATCTGCACCACACAGTGTGATTAGGGTGTGCACATGCATATGCCTGCACTGTTAGGGATATAGAGATATCCAGCAGATCCTGCACTGTTAGGGATACAGGTCTCAAGTTATTGGCTCCCACTGCTGTCAATCACAGCCAGTGAGCAGGGAGTGGGGCAGGAGCCATGCTTTGTATGTCCCATGTGACTCAGGAGCGAGCATGAGTGCCCCCATAGGAGGCAGCTTTCTCCTGGGGCACTCGGCAAGGGGGAGGGGCCAGAAGTGCCAGCGGGGAACCTGAGAAGAGGAGGACTGAGGCTGCTTTGTGCAAAACCAACTGCAGAGAGCCAGTATGATGTTTATTATTTTAAAGATAGAAAAATCAAACATTTAGAACCAATTTATAATAACACATGCCATATTTATCACAGAAGTCGTCAATTTACTGTTTAAAAAAAAAAAGCGTTATTTAACAAATGTGTTATGTTGTGCAATATGTAGCACTTACAACTATTGTTATTTTTACAAGATTTTATTGTAAAAATATATTGGTTTTTTTTTTTATTGTTTTTTATTTCCTAGGCTAAGAGTGAGTTAGATAATGATGTAAAGATGACCATACACTATATTATCCAGGTACACAGAGATATCCTGCAGATCTTCTATTGTTCTATGAATGAAGGCATGCAGGGATTTTGTGACACTTTAAAAACCTCCTCGGTGTGTCTTCATTCATAGAACAATCTCCTTCTAGTGAAATGTTACAATTTATTTCCATTCCTGAGCTCGGGGTACAACATTTCCACACTGACACATTGTATACTTGTAACTTTCTGTCCAGTGCAGAGAACTGCACATTGTTATTTTGTATGTTCCTGAAATATTGGCTACCTATACCCATGGTGCCCATCCTGTGGCTATTTACTGTCCTTCGGCTTTTTTGTGCAGCCTTTGGGGCCCATGTAACACTAATCCGTGTTTCCATATAACCCTGTTTATAAAAGTGATTTCCAGCAGTCTCATATAATATGTATCCAATCTATGAATGTCTGATGAGACATGTCTCTGACTTCCAAAAACTCCAATAGCATGTCCACAGTCTCTGTCCATCTCTTGTACCATGTCCACAGTCTCTGACCATCTCCGGTACCATGTCCACTCTCTCTGTCCATCTCTTGTACCCAGACCCGTTGGAACCCGACAGGCAAACCAAGCAATTGCCTGGGGCCCCGGGCTGGCCAGGGGCCCCGAGCTAGCCAGGGGCCCCTTGCCGGACCGCTGATTCCTCCTGCAGTCCGGTCGGCCGTGTACCATAACCGCGTGGTACAGGAGAATCAGGTTCCTGTTCCCGGCCGGACTGACAGGAAGTGCATACACTGAGTGTTCACTTCTGCAGTCTCTGACCATCTCCGGTACCATGTCCACAGTCTCTGACCATCACTGGTACCATGTCCACAGTCTCTGACCATCTCCGGTACCATGTCCACTGTCTCTGTCCATCTCTTGTACCATGTCCACAGTCTCTGACCATCTCCTGTACCATGTCCACAGTCTCTGACCATCACTGGTACCATGTCCACAGTCTCTGACCATCTTCTGTACCATGTCCACAGTCTCTGACCATCTCCGGTACCATGTCCACAGTCTCTGACCATCACTGGTACCATGTCCACAGTCTCTGACCATCTTCTGTACCATGTCCACAGTCTCTGACCATCTCTGGTACCATGTCCACAGTCTCTGACCATCTCTGGTACCATGTCCACAGTCTCTGACCATCTTCTTTACCATGTCCACAGTCTCTGACCATCTCTGGTTCCATGTCCATAGTCTCTGACCATCTCCGGTACCATGTCCACTGTCTCTGTCCATCTCTTGTACCATGTCCACAGTCTCTGACCATCTCCGGTACCATGTCCACAGTCTCTGACCATCTTCTGTACCATGTCCACAGTCTCTGACCATCTCTGGTACCATGTCCACAGTCTCTGACCATCTCTGGTACCATGTCCACAGTCTCTGACCATCTTCTTTACCATGTCCACAGTCTCTGACCATCTCTGGTTCCATGTCCACAGTCTCTGACCATCTCTGGTTCCATGTCCACAGTCTCTGACCATCTCTGGTACCATGTCCACAGTCTCTGACCATCTCTGGTACCATGTCCACAGTCTCTGACCATCTTCTTTACCATGTCCACAGTCTCTGACCATCTCTGGTACCATGTCCACAGTCTCTGACCATCTTCTTTACCATGTCCACAGTCTCTAACCATCTCTGGTTCCATGTCCACAGTCTCTGACCATCTCTGGTTCCATGTCCACAGTCTCTGACCATCTCTGGTTCCATGTCCACAGTCTCTGACCATCTCTGGTTCCATGTCCATAGTCTCTGACCATCTCCTGTACCATGTCCACAGTCTCTGATCAAATTTCTATCATGCCCATAGCCTATGAAGGGATGACAGGTGTCGGTATATGATGTACAGACAGGTGTCGGCGTATGATGGACGGACAGGTGTCGGCGTATGATGGACGGACAGGTGTCGGCGTATGATGGGATGGTTGGTGAGTTGAGTGTACAGTATAGTGTAAGGTGTTTGGGTGATACATGTGTCGGGTGTATAGTTTATCCATGTGTCGGGTGTATAGAGTATCCATGTACCGGGTGTCGGGAGTATGGCTGATCCATGTGTCGGGTGTCGGGTTTATAGATTATCCATGTGTCGGGTGTATGGACTATAAATGTACCGGGTGTACGAACTATCCATGTGTCGGGTGTATGGCTGATCCATGTGTCGGGTGTATGGACTATAAATGTACCGGGTGTCGGGTGTATGCCTGATTCATGTGTCGGGGGTGTATGGACTATGCATGTGTCGGGGGTGTATGGACTATGCATGTGTCGGGTGTATGGACTATGCATGTGTCGGGTGTATGGACTATGCATGTGTCGGGTGTATGGACTATGCATGTGTCGGGTGTATGGACTATGCATGTGTCGGGTGTATGGACTATAAATGTACCAGGTGTCGGGTGTATGGACTATGCATGTGTCGAGTGTATGGACTATGCATGTGTCGGGTGTATGGACTATGCATGTGTCGGGTGTATGGACTATGCATGTGTCGGGTGTATGGACTATGCATGTGTCGGGTGTATGGACTATGCATGTGTCGGGTGTCGGGTGTATGGCTGATTCATGTGTCGGGTGTATGGACTATGCATGTGTCGGGTGTATGGACTATGCATGTGTCGGGTGTATGGACTATGCATGTGTCGGGTGTATGGACTATGCATGTGTCGGGTGTATGGACTATAAATGTACCGGGTGTCGGGTGTATGGCTGATTCATGTGTCGGGTGTATGGACTATGCATGTGTCGGGTGTATGGACTATGCATGTGTCGGGTGTATGGACTATGCATGTGTCGGGTGTATGGACTATGCATGTGTCGGGTGTATGGACTATAAATGTACCGGGTGTCGGGTGTATGCCTGATTCATGTGTCGGGGGTGTATGGACTATGCATGTGTCGGGGGTGTATGGACTATGCATGTGTCGGGTGTATGGACTATGCATGTGTCGGGTGTATGGACTATGCATGTGTCGGGTGTATGGACTATGCATGTGTCGGGTGTATGGACTATAAATGTACCAGGTGTCGGGTGTATGGACTATGCATGTGTCGAGTGTATGGACTATGCATGTGCCGGGTGTATGGACTATGCATGTGTCGGGTGTATGGACTATGCATGTGTCGGGTGTATGGACTATGCATGTGTCGGGTGTATGGACTATGCATGTGTCGGGTGTATGGACTATGCATGTGTCGGGTGTATGGACTATGCATGTGTCGGGTGTATGGACTATAAATGTACCGGGTGTCGGGTGTATGGACTATGCATGTGTCGGGTGTATGGACTATGCATGTGTCGGGTGTATGGACTATGCATGTGTCGGGTGTATGGACTATAAATGTACCGGGTGTCGGGTGTATGGCTGATTCATGTGTCGGGTGTATGGACTATGCATGTGTCGGGTGTATGGACTATGCATGTGTCGGGTGTATGGCTGATCCATGTGTCGGGTGTATGGACTATAAATGTACCGGGTGTCGGGTGTATGCCTGATTCATGTGTCGGGGGTGTATGGACTATGCATGTGTCGGGGGTGTATGGACTATGCATGTGTCGGGTGTATGGACTATGCATGTGTCGGGTGTATGGACTATGCATGTGTCGGGTGTATGGACTATGCATGTGTCGGGTGTATGGACTATGCATGTGTCGGGTGTATGGACTATAAATGTACCGGGTGTCGGGTGTATGCCTGATTCATGTGTCGGGTGTATGGACTATGCATGTGTCGGGGGTGTATGGACTATGCATGTGTCGAGTAGTGTATGGACTATGCATGTGTCGGGTGTATGGACTATGCATGTGTCGGGTGTATGGACTATAAATGTACCGGGTGTATGGCTGATTCATGTGTCGGGTGTATGGACTATGCATGTGTCGGGTGTATGGACTATGCATGTGTCGGGTGTATGGACTATGCATGTGTCGGGTGTATGGACTATAAATGTACCGGGTGTCGGGTGTATGCCTGATTCATGTGTCGGGGGTGTATGGACTATGCATGTGTCGGGGGTGTATGGACTATGCATGTGTCGGGTGTATGGACTATGCATGTGTCGGGTGTATGGACTATGCATGTGTCGGGTGTATGGACTATGCATGTGTCGGGTGTATGGACTATGCATGTGTCGGGTGTATGGACTATGCATGTGTCGGGTGTATGGACTATAAATGTACCGGGTGTCGGGTGTATGCCTGATTCATGTGTCGGGTGTATGGACTATGCATGTGTCGGGGGTGTATGGACTATGCATGTGTCGAGTAGTGTATGGACTATGCATGTGTCGGGTGTATGGACTATGCATGTGTCGGGTGTATGGACTATGCATGTGTCGGGTGTATGGACTATAAATGTACCGGGTGTATGGCTGATTCATGTGTCGGGTGTATGGACTATGCATGTGTCGGGTGTATGGACTATGCATGTGTCGGGTGTATGGACTATGCATGTGTCGGGTGTATGGACTATAAATGTACCGGGTGTCGGGTGTATGCCTGATTCATGTGTCGGGGGTGTATGGACTATGCATGTGTCGGGGGTGTATGGACTATGCATGTGTCGGGTGTATGGACTATGCATGTGTCGGGTGTATGGACTATGCATGTGTCGGGTGTATGGACTATGCATGTGTCGGGTGTATGGACTATGCATGTGTCGGGTGTATGGACTATAAATGTACCGGGTGTCGGGTGTATGCCTGATTCATGTGTCGGGGGTGTATGGACTATGCATGTGTCGGGGGTGTATGGACTATGCATGTGTCGGGTGTATGGACTATGCATGTGTCGAGTAGTGTATGGACTATGCATGTGTCGGGTGTATGGACTATGCATGTGTCGGGTGTATGGACTATAAATGTACCGGGTGTCGGGTGTATGCCTGATTCATGTGTCGGGGGTGTATGGACTATGCATGTGTCGGGGGTGTATGGACTATGCATGTGTCGGGTGTATGGACTATGCATGTGTCGGGTGTATGGACTATGCATGTGTCGGGTGTATGGACTATGCATGTGTCGGGTGTATGGACTATGCATGTGTCGGGTGTATGGACTATAAATGTACCGGGTGTCGGGTGTATGCCTGATTCATGTGTCGGGTGTATGGACTATGCATGTGTCGGGGGTGTATGGACTATGCATGTGTCGAGTAGTGTATGGACTATGCATGTGTCGGGTGTATGGACTATGCATGTGTCGGGTGTATGGACTATGCATGTGTCGGGTGTATGGACTATGCATGTGTCGGGTGTATGGACTATAAATGTACCGGGTGTATGGCTGATTCATGTGTCGGGTGTATGGACTATGCATGTGTCGGGTGTATGGACTATGCATGTGTCGGGTGTATGGACTATAAATGTACCGGGTGTCGGGTGTATGCCTGATTCATGTGTCGGGTGTATGGACTATGCATGTGTCGGGGGTGTATGGACTATGCATGTGTCGAGTAGTGTATGGACTATGCATGTGTCGGGTGTATGGACTATGCATGTGTCGGGTGTATGGACTATGCATGTGTCGGGTGTATGGACTATAAATGTACCGGGTGTATGGCTGATTCATGTGTCGGGTGTATGGACTATGCATGTGTCGGGTGTATGGACTATGCATGTGTCGGGTGTATGGACTATGCATGTGTCGGGTGTATGGACTATAAATGTACCGGGTGTCGGGTGTATGCCTGATTCATGTGTCGGGGGTGTATGGACTATGCATGTGTCGGGGGTGTATGGACTATGCATGTGTCGGGTGTATGGACTATGCATGTGTCGGGTGTATGGACTATGCATGTGTCGGGTGTATGGACTATGCATGTGTCGGGTGTATGGACTATGCATGTGTCGGGTGTATGGACTATAAATGTACCGGGTGTCGGGTGTATGCCTGATTCATGTGTCGGGTGTATGGACTATGCATGTGTCGGGTGTATGGACTATGCATGTGTCGAGTAGTGTATGGACTATGCATGTGTCGGGTGTATGGACTATGCATGTGTCGGGTGTATGGACTATAAATGTACCGGGTGTCGGGTGTATGCCTGATTCATGTGTCGGGGGTGTATGGACTATGCATGTGTCGGGGGTGTATGGACTATGCATGTGTCGGGGGTGTATGGACTATGCATGTGTCGGGTGTATGGACTATGCATGTGTCGGGTGTATGGACTATGCATGTGTCGGGTGTATGGACTATGCATGTGTCGGGTGTATGGACTATGCATGTGTCGGGTGTATGGACTATGCATGTGTCGGGTGTATGGACTATAAATGTACCGGGTGTCGGGTGTATGCCTGATTCATGTGTCGGGTGTATGGACTATGCATGTGTCGGGGGTGTATGGACTATGCATGTGTCGGGTGTATGGACTATGCATGTGTCGGGTGTATGGACTATGCATGTGTCGGGTGTATGGACTATGCATGTGTCGAGTAGTGTATGGACTATGCATGTGTCGGGTGTATGGACTATGCATGTGTCGGGTGTATGGACTATAAATGTACCGGGTGTCGGGTGTATGCCTGATTCATGTGTCGGGGGTGTATGGACTATGCATGTGTCGGGGGTGTATGGACTATGCATGTGTCGGGGGTGTATGGACTATGCATGTGTCGGGTGTATGGACTATGCATGTGTCGGGTGTATGGACTATGCATGTGTCGGGTGTATGGACTATGCATGTGTCGGGTGTATGGACTATGCATGTGTCGGGTGTATGGACTATAAATGTACCGGGTGTCGGGTGTATGCCTGATTCATGTGTCGGGTGTATGGACTATGCATGTGTCGAGTAGTGTATGGACTATGCATGTGTCGGGTGTATGGACTATGCATGTGTCGGGTGTATGGACTATGCATGTGTCGGGTGTATGGACTATGCATGTGTCGGGTGTATGGACTATAAATGTACCGGGTGTCGGGTGTATGGCTGATCCATGTGTCGGGTGTATGGACTATAAATGTACCGGGTGTCGGGTGTATGGCTGATCCATGTGTCGGGTGTATGGACTATAAATGTACCGGGTGTCGGGTGTATGGCTGATTCATGTGTCGGGTGTATGGACTATGCATGTGTCGGGTGTATGGCTGATCCATGTGTCGGGGCTCCAGGCTCCTCCCCTCCCCCTCCCCCTCCTCCTCCTCTCCATCCTCAGTGCTCGGAGATCTGCGGGCTGAGGCTGAGGCCGGTGCCCGGGGTGTGATCCCCTCTCCTCTCCGGTGTAATGAGGCTGCTGGCCGGTGCCGGTCTGTGCCTCGCCCTGGCCGCCCTCGCCTTGCTGGCGGTGGCCCTGAGCACCGATCACTGGTATGAGACGGACGCCCGGAGACACCGGGACCGGTGCAGGAAGCCTGGGGGGAAGAGGAACGATCCGGGATACATGTACACCCCGGGCCAGCACCTCCCCCTCCGAGGGGAGAAATCACGGACCGCCCGCGGAGGAGAGCCGCTGTCCAGAGGAGTCCGCCTGATCTCCAGGGTGGGGGAGGTGTCACACCGGGAATACCGGTACCGGGAGCTCTCCTCCCCCCGCCCCTACCTGGCCATGGACAGTCACTGCACCCGCCGCTTCAACTCCACCGTGTCCGGCCTCTGGAGGAGATGTCACCGGGAGGGCTTCGACAAGGACACCGAGGAGCTCATCCTGAAAGGTGGGGGTCCTAATCCGAGAATGGGGGGGGTTACCTATACTACATACCGGAGAATAGGGGGGTCACCTATAATATATACCTGGCTCATAGGCGGGTCACCTAAAGAACATACCGGAGAATAGGGGGCCACGTATAGTACATACCTTAGAATATGGGGGGTCACCTATAGTACATACTGGAGAATATGGGGGTCACCTATAGTACATACTGGAGAAGATGGGGGGTCATGAATAGTACATACTGGAGAATATGGGGGGGTCATGAATAGTACATACTGGAGAATATGGGGGGGTCACCTTTAGTACTCACTGGAGAATATGGGGGGGTCACCTTTAGTACTCACTGTAGAATAAGGGGGTCACCAATAGTACATACCGGAGAATATGGGGGGTCACCAATAGTACACACTGGAGAATATGGGGGGTCACCCTTAGTACACACTGGAGAATATGGGGGGTCACCCTTAGTACACACTGGAGAATATGGGGGGTCACCTGTAGTACATACTGGAGAATAGAGTGGTCACCTGTAGTACATACTGGAGAATAGAGTGGTCACCTGTAGTACATACTGGAGAATAGGGGGGGTCACCTGTAGTACATACTGGAGAATAGGGGGGGGGGTTGTCACCTGTAGTATATACCTGGATAGGGGGTTGCCTATAGTGTATACCTGGATGATAGGGGGTCGCCTATAGTATATACCTGGATGATAGGGGGGTCGCCTATAGTATATACCTAGGTGATAGGGGGGTCGCCTATAGTACATACCGGAGAATGGGGGGACCCGACTGAGTACATACTGAAGGATAGGGGCACCACCTATGGTACATACCGAGGAACAGCGGTGAACTGACTGAGTACATAGCAGAGAATAGGGTGGACCACCTATAGTGTATACCAGAAAATAGGGGGAGGGGGGCTCCCCTGTATACATACTGGAGAATGCATCCCTATAAAGGTGGGGTCTCAGTATATATCATGGGGGCCATCTAAAGTACATATCGAAGAATGTGTCCATATTGTAGGGGGGACCACCTATAGTACATATGGAAAAATGTGATCATACAATGGGGGTACCACCATCTATAATGCATGCTAATATTTACACTTTCTACCCCCAGAAAACAGTAACTGTAGTTCATATTGGTATTTGTTTATTGGTATATTTAGTCCAGCTGTGTGGCATGCCAGCTTTTATTATCTGTGGGCTTAGGTGGTCCAGCTATAGTGCATACCGCCTTGCGGTGTCTTTAGGGAAATGGGGGTCCACATATAGTGCACATTGATCTGTAATCTCTTTAGAGAATGTGGTGCACCTATAAATAGTTCATGTTGACTAATATCTTTTGGGATACCCAGGTTTTGGGTATAGAGGATATATCCTCTCAATACTTTCTATATCTTGTAGTGGTAGAGGAACCAACTTCACACTACTTTATATTTGCAGTAAAAGAGGGGCCACCTTCATAGTACCTTCTATTTTATCTTCTAGTGGTAGAGGAATCGCCTCCACCATACTTTGTTATATCTTCTAGTGGTAGAGGAATCGCCTCCACCATACTTTCTATTATATCTTCTAGTGGTAGAGGAATCGCCTCCACCATACTTTCTGGTCTATATTCTAATGGTAGAGGAGCCATACATGGTGCATCCTGGAATTGGTTGCCTTCTAGGAAAGGGTTCCACTGGTGCAATGTTTTGTCTACTGTGCATAGTAAGACCATTCATGCTGTTTGCTTTGGGATATGTCTTCTTTGTTGGCTGAGGAGGACCATTCAAGCCGTGTATCATAGAGCACATTGCCTTCTGGTGGTAGGTGCTCCAGGTATATGCATATTATCGCTAAGTTAAGTAGGCTGTGCTATAAATGTTTAGATAATTGAGTAATCTTTCTTTATAGGGTATCCACTTTGACAAATTATTGGAATGTAGTCCACTGGCCCTGGGATAGGTAGTCCACCTATGCAGTATGTACTTGGTTAAACAGGATGCTATATAGGAAGACTGTGTATAATGGGATATAAAGGCAAGTGAAAGGGGTTTAATGTGTGTTGGTATGTATACTTAGTATATCAGGGCTGTGTGTTTGTGTATATATATGTGTGTGTATGTATGTGTTATATATATATATATATATATATATATATATATATATATATATATATATATATATATATATATATATTCATTCAGCAAATGTGTTATACAGCATATACTGATGTAATGTAGAGATGTGTTATACAACATATACTGATATGTAGAAACAAGGACCACCTATATAATGCATATAGGATTACACGGTGCCCTTGATAAGGTAGGTCCACCTGGAATATGTCTGCTGGAATGTATATTCTTGGGTGTATAGTGCTCAATTATACAGCCTACTGCTATGTGGAGTCTTGGTATAGAATATCCTCCTCTACACCGCATACTGTGATATATGAGAGACTGCTATAGATCCACCTGAATAATGAATGCTGAGATTTAGAAACACACCAGCACCGGGACACTTGGACTTGTAGTCCTAATTCCCAACACCGTGTCTTTGACTATCTGGCTAGGTCACAGTGATGGTTTTAGAATGATCTGTAGTGTATCTCGGACAATATAAATGCTAATGGTCCTCTATAAAGATGTCTTGTAGAGGGCATGGTCGGTGCTTCACGAAATTGTCCTCGGGCTGTTGCACCTTTTTTTGAAATGAATGAGAATGTCACGTTCAATCAGTGACATGGAGAGCCTGTGTCTAATACACAATGTATGTGTGGAGTAATAACGGAGATGATGAATAGGTAGGTGGGAATGGTTCATAACATTGGGGTATATGAGGCTGAACACTGTTAATATAGCAGGGGAGGAGACATCTTCAGTCTTTTAATATGTGTGTGTGTGTGGGGGGGGGGGGGGGGGGGGGGGGTCTAATGTGTGCACGTCTGTTAATGGGGAATTCATGTTTATGTTCTCTGTGAGGCAGGCCGGATGTATTCGGGTCTTACTAGATAATCATTAGACACTGTATATGTTTTAGTGTGGTCTTCAGAGATGGGAAGCTCCATCTTTTAAGGGATTGGTTTCTCTTCCTCTGGATCAGCTGTGGGTTGTGTTTTGTATATGGAGTTTCCATTTATTTATCTGTTTAGTTGTTTGTTTTGAACATGTAAAAAATATAAACCTAAATAAGAAATAGCAAAGTAATAATCGGACACAAAAAAACTAAAGAAAACAGTGAAAAATACTGCGCAGGTCTAATGTGAACCAAAAGATTAATTGGTAACGAAACACAATATTCTTGTGAAAGTGGGTGCTGCTGCAGCAAAAAATGTCAGATAAACAAATACAAACGGAATAGATATGATATGCTGCATAAATTGATACATCAATAATAAATGTGATACAAATGATGAAAGTGAATAAACATATAATTATTACTTGATATAAAAAACCAACACCAAGTGCTCCAGTGTATAGCGAATGATATCAAAGGAAGCAGAACAAAAGTAAATGACAATATTGAAAAAGTTCATAAGGTGTTAATATTCAACTCCAGGGTAAGTCTCAATTTCACTGAGTTCAGAAGAATGTCCCAGAAAGAAATTGTGGTTCTACAGGACAGAAGAGAGCCTCCACCTCCACCTCTTATAAAGAATCTGCTTACCAGATGGATAAAATTATATGAGCATCAACACGTCTGGCTGGGTTGCTTTAATAGATATCCAAGTGGGTTCCTGTATAAATCTCCAATTTC
This sequence comes from Rana kukunoris, assembly GCA_029574335.1. Taxonomy (NCBI): domain Eukaryota; kingdom Metazoa; phylum Chordata; class Amphibia; order Anura; family Ranidae; genus Rana; species Rana kukunoris. Next base: position 179,175,129 of record CM056059.1, on the reverse strand, counting down.
AATCCCAAACGGCTGGGTCTCAAAAACAATCAAAATATTGAATCTTTAAAGGAGCATAAAATAGTTAGCCGGCCGGCTCTCACAATTCGCCCGTCCTTCCGGATGGTCGCGAGGATAAAAACAATGGTGACGTCAGCACGCCGTTCCTCCCTGCGCCTTTTCGTCCAATAGCAGACTTCTTCCAGGGGTACGAGCAGGGTGCTGATTCGCCACCTTTTAATTCGCTGGCAACATCCTAAGACCGCCCTTCTCTGACGTCTGGGGATCATGGATAGCGATCCGCCATCCAGGTGAACATTGGGGTTTTCCCAGGTCAAGTCAAGGTGTAAAAAGACAGGTAGAAAACAAAGAGGGTGCAGAGGGGGGAGGAGAACAAAGCCTCAAGAAAGCAAGAATGTGAGTGATGCGGGTATTTTTAACCTCAGCTCACATACTTTGACTCAATCAGAACTAATTTTACTAAACAAAGGATTAAAATTCGCCCCTCCGAAAAAACTAAATAAATTCCAAACGTATATGGATATTCACCAGTATATACGTAGGGTGAACATTAAACGGTATTTTGCAGGCTTGCCTTCCACAGAGCGACCAGTGGCTCAACAAACCTTTAAACATTCAGGATTGACAAATGCTTCTACATGGAATCCCCCTGGTACATTGGCCCCTGCTATAAAAGTATTTAGAGATGTCGTGCTAAGGGATTTGGAGACTGTGAAAGTCTCCAATATCTCAATGGATCAGGAACTAACCAAGGGACTTGATTCTTTATGTAATAATAATGAACTTGTTATTCGCCCATCAGATAAGGGAGGAGGTATAGTAGTTATGAACAGGTCCATGTACATTACTGAAACTAAGAAAATTGTAGACGATCAGGAGACCTATATACCATTATTGGGAGACCCAGTCATCCAATACAAACACTCTCTCGAGACTTTGATCAAAAAGGGTGGTGATCAGGGAATTCTCAATGAAAAAGAACAGATGTTTTTAGTCCCGCGAGCACCAAGACTTCCAGTGTTGTACTGTCTTCCAAAAATTCACAAGAGCCTCACTTGCCGCCCTGGACGTCCCATCATTAGTGGGATTGATTCCATCACGTCCAGGGTGGGCAAGTATATAGACCATTTTTTACAACCCCTTGTTCAGCAAATGCCATCCTACTTAAAAGACACGAAACACGTTATCAATTTATTGTCACAAATCCAGCCAGATGAAAATATGTGGATAGTGACAGCAGATGTAAGTTCACTTTATACTATCATCCCACATCATCCAGGGATATCTGCTGTGAAACACTATCTAGACGCACTCTCTGATTTGTCTAAGATACAAAAGGATTATTTGATAGAGCTCCTTGAATATGCGGCCAGTCACAACTACTTCTGGTTTGATCACAATTACTACCGACAAATAAGAGGGGTCGCTATGGGTGCTAAATATGCACCTAGTTTGGCCAATTTGTTTATGGCTAAGTGGGAGGAGGATGTCGTCTTTAATGACCCGAGCCCGTATATCAAATTATGGGCCAGGTATATTGACGACATCCTCCTCCTGTGGACTGGCACTAGACCCCAATTAGATGAATTCATTTCCTTTTTGAATACCAATAACCGAGGCATTGTTCTTATACACGAAGCCAGCCAGAACTCGATTAACTTTCTTGACCTCACCATCGTAAAGAAAGAGGGAACATTTAAAACAACAACTTATTTTAAAAAGACAGATAGGAACTCCTACATACCAATAGGAAGTTGCCATCATAGCAACTGGCTTAAATCTCTTCCTAGAAGTCAATTTATCAGGATGAGGAGAAACTGTACAACTTTAGACGATTATAAGACACAAGCTGGTGTTCTTGTTGATAGGTTGCTGGAAAAAAGGATATGATCAGACAATGCTTAAAACCACCTTAGCAGAAGTGGGTGAAAAAGACCGCTCTCAGCTTTTGGATTGTAGTGTTAAGACCAACCATGCGGGACCTACAGTCCCGTTTATCACTACATATTCCACCCAACACTATATGATTAAAAAAATCATAAAGCATTGGCACATACTTGAGAATGATAGAATCTTAACATTCTTACCCCCAAACCCACAAGTGATTTTTATGGGTGTACCCTCTTTGTGGGACAAAATAGCCCCTAATGTGGTGGACCCTCCGGCGAAAAGTCTTTTTTTTCCAAAGAGGCATCGTAGGCTTTCATCAATGCCGGAGGTGCCAGGTCTGTACGCTAAATAAAAAAAACAAAAAAAAACACTATCTTTTTTTTCAACCAGTACCTCTAGGGAGCATAAGATTGAACCTTTCATAACCTGTAGCTCTACTGGCATTGTTCTCTGACTATCACATCCCCCCCCCCCCCCCCCTAGCATCAGGAGTAACTTACTACAGACTTCATTGTGCATTATGTTCAGATACTATACCCTATATCTGTCCCAATTCAACCATATACAAACTTTGGCATGAGGTTTAGCCATGATAGTCACACACGGCTGTATGCAAAAACGTTTTACAATTCAATCAGTTTCTGTTACGATTTATTTGTCAGTGATTATGGTGTCTATGATGGCCACTGCCATACATGCATGCTGTGTATTGTCACCGTTTGGGGCCCCCGTCGGGGTCAGGCTGCCTCTGCCCCTTCCGATGTGGATGTGGCTCTGTCTTTAAGGGCTTCCCGGCAGGGTTGGGGGGACTGCCCATGTCCCCCATTTTCGCTCGCATGGTGTCCGGGGGGGCCCCCGGACAGCCATTGCCAGCTTTACCCTGCCGGCGGCGTTCCCCCCCCCCCCCCCCCATCCCCTCTGGACTGATTGACGCAGTGCGCATGCGTGCCGCACAGGGCGTCATGACATCACGCGCTTTGCGGCGGAGAGGATGGCTTTTTGCCGGGGCTGTATGGCCCTTTGGGACGCCGGGGGAGCCACCAGTGAGCTGTCTTCTCTATTGACGGCTGGGACTCTCACTCCTTTGGTGGATAGGAAACTCACGGCACCTGTGTGCGATCATCCTAATCGCCACACCCATTGGACTCTATAAAATGGTAGGTCTGTGTGGAGTCATTATTTGATTCCACACAGGCCAGATCAGATGTTACTGCACTCATGGTCTCTCTGCACTTTGTCCTCACCTACCATGCATACCAGCAGGCAGGATTTCCTTACCTGTCACACAGAATACTTCTACCTATTATTGCATCAGGTAACCATTTATCTATATAACTTTATAGTCCTTTATTACCTATTGTCACCTATCCCACTACCACTACAAAAATATATATAACATTTTTTTTTTTTTTTTTTTTACATATCCATTTTTTCATACCACTTCACCTCCATCACTTTAATACACACAGGTGTTCACACCACATACTCACTTCCTTCAAATCGTGCATATAATTTTCTATCTCTCACATTGGATTGCTCTTAATGGTGATCATTTATTTACTTCCCCCACCAATCACACCACCAACCCCTTTCACACCTTACCCAGTTCACCACTGTTTCATATTATTGCATACTCCTTACTTACTGAATAACTTTAATGGACTTTATAAGCTGCCCTGACATCCATTTTATATTGGCACTTAGCAACTGCCTTTAGTCCCCTTAATACCATATATACTGCTATGCTGTCACTTTGGCAGCTATGTTGAATGGATTTATCTAATCCTTCCTAATTATACACCATTCTATGGGTGTCCATTGCAGGTCCCGATTCCTCCACCTCCTGGAGGGTGTCCACACTCTGGCTCCTTGTAGGCCCTCGAGGATGGGCCGTCCGCATTGGGGAGGATGGAGGCAGCCCAAGGCCCCCCCCCCGGCTACCCAACGGTGACCAGCATGCTTGATTCCTTGTCTTAGCGAATGCCTGTCCCCCTGAAGAGACCGATCGAACGGTCGAAACGCGTCGGGGATCCACATTGTGCATTCATCTGCAACTTTACGATATGTATAAATATTTATGTCTACTGCAACAAGGATTGAGAAACCTTTGTACCCTCTCTTTTATATATTGTTTAACATTTACCCATACTCGCTGTGATATCCGATATTATCGGTCAATAAATATCGTTTTATATGGAAACTGTTTTAATCCTTTTATCCCGCTGCCTAATAACCCCGCTGGGGAACCTTTCTCTTTTTTCTACTGGCATTGTTTATCTGCTGCAATGTCCTTGCGGGAAACAATATATTGGCAGGACCAAACGCTCAATGCAAGTCCGCTTGGGGGAACATATTACTAATATCAGATCAGGATTCTCTCAACAGCACAAACAGGCAGGCAACATACCCACCACTACAGTGGCCACGCAGGGCCAACACACACCAAACATAGACACAAAAAACAAAAAACCCCAGAATAACTCCCTACCCCCCACCCCCCCAACTCCGACCAACCCCCTACCCCACAAACCCATCAAAAAGGTATTCATCAGAAGTAGGATTAGATAAACTTAAGGTAGAACACTTCGCATAACTGAAACCACGAAATTCAATCCCATTAACCTAGCAACTTAACCCACCGTTTGGTAAGCGGATTCTTTATAAGAGGTGGAGGTGGAGGCTCTCTTCTGTCCTGTAGAACCACAATTTCTTTCTGGGACATTCTTCTGAACTCACTGAAATTGAGACTTACCCTGGAGTTGAATATTAACACCTTATGAACTTTTTCAACTGACTTTTAATAAATGGACACTTACCTGTCCAGGGTGCCTGCGATGCCAAAGCCGATCAATCATACAGCTCTCGGCTGCCCCCGCCGCCATTCTCGGTGAGGGAATCGGGGAAGTGAAGCGTTGCGGCTTCACTTCCCGATTCCCTACTGTGAATGCGCAAGTCGTGCTGCGCGTCCTAACTGGTCCTCGCTGTCTTCTGGGACCTGTCTGTTTCCCAGAATACAGCGCGGGATGGGAAGGGCGTGACCCCTGCCTGAGTCTATTCCCTGGAAGTGGGTTCAAATGCCTGTATTATACAGGTATCTGCACCCCCTGAAAGGTGCCAAATGTGACACCGGAGGGGGGAAGAGTTCCGAAAAGCAGAGGTTCCATTTTTGTGTGGCCCTCCGCTTTAATTCCACCCCTCCATTCACACCTGAGTGATCCGAACTGTGGGCGGTATCGCCGCGTTTGTGCCCACGATTCGAAATCATGGCAAATTGTGGGATGCCATTACTTCTAAATGGCACCCCAATCGTGGCGTAATTGTTCAACATGATAAATCGCACTCTAATCGCGCCACTCAGAAATGGAGCAGTAACAACATTGCGCCGCGATTCTGCCTGCAATAGCCTGTTACCTGTATAGAAGACACCTGGGAGCCAGAAATCTTGGTGATTGGTGATCAAATACTTATTTCACTCAATAAAATGAAGAGATAGATATAGATATATAGATTTTTTTTTTTTTTTTATATTTTTTTTTTTTTTCTGGATATGTTTGTTCTGTCTCTCATTGTTAAAATCTACCATTAAAATTAATGACTGATCATTTCTCTGTACGTGGGCAAACGTACAAAATCAGCAGGTGATCAAATACTTTTTTTCCCCTCGCTATATTAAAGGGGAAGTAAACCCTGATGGGTGTTACTTCCTCTTTGTTTCCCTTCAAAGGTAAAGCATAATAGGCTAGTATGCGATGCATAGTATACCATTATGTGTCAGTTACCTGAAACCGAAGCCTGTGATGTCCCTGATTTTCCTAACCTCCATGAAGCGCCCATCTTTCACCCTCTTACTTCCGGATAATGCAGCTCCGGCGCTGTGATTGGCCAGAGCCGCGATGACTCATGTGCACGCGAGCTGCCAGTCACGGCACGATCTCCAATAGAAACTGCAAATTTGCCGTTTCTACAGTGCGCCTGCGCTGTTGTTTACGGCGCATGTGCCGTAGACATCGGCACCTGCCTCTTTTGCAAATCTCTCCTAAACCGTGGAGGTTTAGGAGATATTTATTGCACCTACAAGTATACCCTAATCTAGGCTTACCTGTAGGTAAAAGTGGTTGTAAAGGGTTTACACACTTCCCTGGTGTGGAGAAAGCCTCTTGAGGGGGAGGGGGCGAGCAGGCAAGTCAGGACACTCTACTTTGCAGATAGAGAAATGAACTGTGTGTTAGTGGGCATCCTGACACACCTGCTCGCCCCCCCCCCCCCCTCAAGAGGCTTTCTCCACACCAGGAAGAAAGCCTTGCATTACTGTGTTACAGACAGAAGAACAGGAAGTGAGGATTTCTCAGAAGAAATAAGGACATTTAAAAGGAAAATGGAAGGATGAGGTAAGTGAAGTAGGACTGCACTAAGGTAAAGGAAGCTACTTAGGGAAAACCTTTTTTTTTTTTTTTTTTTATTCCTTTACAACCCCTTTAAATGGGTCACACTCTGTGACGCTATGCTTGCAAAAAGTAACATGGGGTATAATTCCTGCCACAGCATGTGCACACCCTCATCTACTGCCTCTGGAATGAGGAGCCCCTCAAAAAAATGCCCCTCAACCACTCATGTGAACTAACCCCCTAACTTCAATATAGTTCATTTATTGCACCTATGCAACTTGGGAACATGTGCAATATTGTATGCATTCACTCAGAGCATGAATGACACGCTATGTCCTGGCGGGTGCTTTTCAGTGCCCTTATTTCTTAATAGCACCTCATATGGTGAGTGAGCAACATGTATAGCACTACAAATGCAAACTAAATTGACTCGTATGCACCAGCCAATACATGTGTGCTACATCACAGCATAGTAACTTATTGCCATGCATTGTAGCGCAATGTGATTTAAAATAAAAACAAATGTCCACACTTTTTTGCAATTGTTGCAAATAGGGCAGATCACTGAAACAAACGAGTTGCACCAAAGCGCCCACGCATAGTCGCACCCGCATTGGTGCGAACGGAGCCGTGACACGATTCTGCTGACGCGCTAGGTGGGATAGGAATTTAGAGCGTTGATAAATTATTATTAGATATAGGTCAATTTTTATTAAAGATATTGAATGTTAATGCAGCAAAGATCACATTATACGAGAATACAGAATATTGTTTTTTGCTGTACTAGTTGTGCATGTTCTTGACCTACGTGGTCCTGCTATTCAGTCCAAGAATTCCAGTCTTTATAAAAACAGAACTGCATATCCTTCGAAGATATCTTTTTAAACAATAGAACAAGGTTATTATTATTTTTTTTTTTAATAAAGTCAATAGATGGGTCTTTTCCAGAATCTTTTGCCTTAAGGTTTGTGTCTCTTAGGAGAAAGGCTGTGTGCTTTTCCAGATTTAGGTCATTCTTTTATAACAAAGGCTCAAACCACATGTGAATATTCTGAGTGTATAACAGGCCAAACAACTGTTATACTCGCGCCCCCCCCCCCCCCATACAGACAGACACACGAGCGCACGCAATCCACAATCCACCCCCAGCTTCATCATCCACTTAGAAATACATTGAAAACAACCGGAAAGCTGCGCTCCGTGAGATCTCACTGACATACTGAGATGGTGACATCCATTTCTCAGCCCCCTAATGAGGTGATATTTTCGGAGGTGGTCAGAGAGTGAAACAGACTAGAAGGGAAAAGGAATATACAGTCTGTTTGTGTATAAGGGATTCAGTCCCCATGTATTCTATTAAAAATTATTGTTTTATAATGAATTTAGAGCTTAGTACTCCAAAATGGCATATTTATTACTATTTGTTTCCCATGGATGTGAGAGGGAAGAGAGTAATATTGGGTATGAGCAATCATTCTCCCTCCTGCTGCAGAGGAACTACCATCTCCAGCATGATGGGGGGGGGGGGGGTGCCGGCATTTCTTGTTTATATGTTTTTATATATATATATATATAACATTTTTTTTTTATGCATTGGGCGAACACAGCAAAGAATGTTAGATGATAGACTATAACTGCAATGAAATCGGTTGACAATCGTATGGGAAAAGTGATGTCCAATTTTAATTGGAGGGCTAGACAAGGAAATGTTCCAGTTTGTTTTAGAACACAGGTGGCAAACCCGTGGGCCGACTATGGCCCACCAGGCCTTGTCATGTGGCCCGCACAGCAATCTCTGGCCGCTACCTCCTTTTTTCCCTCACTGCTTCGTTTTCCTCTGTCAGGTATCCTAGGCAACAAATGAAAACATCCTTCTAGTCCCACGAGCGACACGGTGTGGCTTTGTATTAGTGCATGTGTGGTTGTTCCCCATGAGAACAAGAGTAAACGCCTCCCCGTCCTCTCTCTCCGCCTCCATGCGTGGTCAGCCCAGCATAGTGGCAGAGATTGCTGACAGTTCCAGGTAGGAAGGTGAGAGAGAGTACAGATAAAACTTGGGGGGGGGGGGGGCGCTATGGAGGCAGATGTGTGCAGAGGTCAGAACCCAAGAGGAGGGGTGGAAATGAGATGTTGCACAATGCATAGTACGCTCTTGACCCCTGCACTCTGTACATAGCGCAATGATAATAAAAAATAGATGCATAGTTCTACAGATACAACCAGGCCTTTTAGGGAAACCAAACTGCTGATTTAGCCCCCCGATGAATTTGAGTTTGACACCCCTGTTTTAGAATGTACCTGCAGACAGGTCCTGCTTTGTTCAGCAGCTGTCTGTGGTGCTGAATATGAACTGTCCATTGCTGTCCATGGTGCTGAACTTAAATAATACACTTCCTATTGCTGTCCGTGGTGCTGAACTTAAATAATACACTACCTATTGCTGTCCGTGGTGCTGAACCTGAATAATACACTACCCATAGATGTCCGTGGTGCTGAACCTGAATAATACACTACCCATAGATGTCCGTGGTGCTGAACCTGAATAATACACTACCCATAGATGTCCGTGGTGCTGAACCTGAATAATACACTACCCATAGATGTCCGTGGTGCTGAACCTGAATAATACACTACCCGTAGATGTCCGTGGCGCTGGACCTGAATAATACACTACCCGTAGATGTTCGTGGTGCTGAACCTGAATAATACACTACCCGTAGATGTCCGTGGTGCTGAACCTGAATAAAACACTACCCATAGATGTCCGTGGCGCTGAACCTGAATAATACACTACCCGTAGATGTCCGTGGCGCTGGACCTGAATAATACACTACCCGTAGATGTTCGTGGCGCTGGACCTGAATAATACACTACCCGTAGATGTTCGTGGTGCTGAACCTGAATAATACACTACCCGTAGATGTTCGTGGTGCTGAACCTGAATAATACACTACCCGTAGATGTCCGTGGCGTTGGACCTGAATAATACACTACCCATAGATAGGGTTACAACGGATCACTGCCGATCCGTGATCCGAAAGGGTCACCCTGTTCGAATCAGCACGCTATGCGATCCGCGGATCGCCACCACGGGGATAGCATTAGGAAAGGCCGTGGCTTCGGCCTAGCTCTGGAGCCGCGGCCATCTTTGTACACCTGGCGGCGGCCCTCCTCTGTTTACACCCACAGAGGAGGAGCCCGCGCTCGAGGCACGCACACACACGCCACTAACGGGGGTCACTGTGCAAGTACTATGGGGGGGTCACTGTGCAAGTACTATGGGGGGGTCACTGTGCAAGTACTATGGGGGGGTCACTGTGCAAGTACTATGGGGGGGTCACTGTGCAAGTACTATGGGGGGGTCACTGTGCAAGTACTATGGGGGGGTCACTGTGCAAGTACTATGGGGGGGTCACTGTGCAAGTACTACGGGGGGGTCACTGTGCAAGTACTACGGGGGGGTCACTGTGCTGTACTGGGGGGGTCACTGTGCTGTACTGGGGGGGAGGAGTGACTGTGCTGTACTGGGGGGGGTCACTGTCTGCCTGTACTACGGGGGGAGAGAGATGTGGATATTACAGTGGGGGTGATTTTTTTTTTTTTTTTTTTTTTTTTTTTTTTTGCTGATCTGAAAAATGATCCGATCCGTGACTCCTGATCTGAGGAACGATCCGAACCGTGAGTTTTTTTGATCCGTTGCACCCCTACCCATAGATGTCCATGGTGCTGAACCTGAAAATTACACTACCAATAGATGTCTGTTGTGCATAAAACCTCATACACACCATCTGATTTCCATCGGACAAATCTGTGGAATTTTGTGCGAAGGGCGTCCGAACTTGTTCTGCATACCGAAGGCAGAACTTTTTCAGCCAACATACACATCTACATGGTTTTTCTGCTCTTTAGCCCCACCCTTTTGGGCAACTTCTGCTAATGTTGTCTTATGGTTAGCATTGGTTCTGAAAAAAGCGTGTTTTGTACTGTAGATTTTAGTCCGGGCTTGTGTACACATGATCGGATAATCCGACGGCACACATTTGTTGTTGGATAATTCGAGAGCATGGCTATCCCACATTTGTTGTCAAATTCCGACAACAATTGTCTGATAGAGCTTACAAACGGTCGGATTATCTGTCAAAAACCTGCCATCACACAATTGTTGTCGGAAAATCTGATTTGTGTATACAGACCTTTAGACAGCAGTGTGATCAAGGGGGAGGGGGGCAGAGAGCTGGAGCATTGTGTGAGTGTATAAGGCAGCCATGTGATCCGATGGGGGGGGGGGGGGGAGAGAGCTGGACTGTGTGTGTGTGTATGTATGTATGTATGTATGTATGTATGTGTGTATATATATATATATATATATATATATCAGCAGTGTGATTTGGGGGGGAAGCGCAAGAGAGCTGGAGCTTTGTGTGTGTAAGGCATGTAAAATTCATGTTTGTGGTCTATGGGATTCAAAATTGTGAGTTATGCGAAGAGGTCCGAAAGTTTGGTGACCACTGTACTAGACGTTGGTGTGCAAACAAGGGATTCATTCATCAAAGTTAAAGGCAAGGTAAGTTAGAGGGTGGCTTTAGGGTAGAGCAGTGCACATGGACAGTAAAATAACATTGTTCATATACATGAACAGTGCACTCCCCATAGCTTTCCTTGGTACTGACCATGAATGGTGCACGGTCCATAGCTATCTATTGTCACATGATCATTGCACATACTGTAACTGTCTAATACTAAACATTGAACAGCTCCGACATGCCCATCGCTGTCCATGGTGCTGAACATAAACCATGCACTGATCATAGCTGTCTACACTAATGATTTTTACACTTATTGTGTTTGGGGATATTTCTATATAATAGCATGGGGATTTGTTTTATTAATATTTATCTTACAATGTAGAAAGCTTAGTCTACAGTGTAGCCTCCTTGTGTACTAGAGATTGGTATGTGGTTAGCTTTCCAGTGTTTGGGTTACATACAAGGTTGGCTAGAGGGTGGTTTAGGATAGAGCAGTGCACATGAATGGCACAATAGTGCTGTCCATGCTCATATACTGTAAATAAATAGTGAGCTGCACATTCTTGTCTTTGGCATTGACCATGAACTATGCTCTGCCCATAGCTGTCCATTGTCCTAACATGAACATTGCCAATAGTTTTTCATGAACTATATGCAGTGCACATAGCCACCCACAGTTCTGAATGCAAATGGTTCTTCACATTTCAAATATGTTGTGTAGCGATGTCAGTGGAGCTGAATATGAACATTGTGTAGTCCACAGGTGCCACTGGTGCTGAACAGGGCACTGCATAGCTATCTTTGCCACTGAACGTGCAGTCTGTAGCTGTTCTTCACACTAAGCATAAACCACAGACTGCCCATAGCTGCCATGGTACTGAACATAGAACAGGGCACTGCCCATAGCTGTCATGGTACTGAACAGTAGACATGTGCATTTGTTTTCGTGAGAATGCATTTTCGTCCGAAAATCAGGTTTTTCCGTTATCGTTTTAACAAACGATAACGAAAGTGCAAAAAACTAAAACTGAAAGATCCGACATAAAAAAATGCTTTATTTTTGTTTTCGTTGCGGTAAAAATTTGATATAGAGAGATTCGACATTATAGGGAAGAGATTCGTCTCAGCGTCGAATATTCTTATGACCATTTGACAGAAACCAAGTATTATTGGATTTTCGGACGAAAGATATTCCCCAACGAAAAACGAAATAAATCAAAACGATTTTCGGGAGTAACTAAATAAATTTATTTTCCAAACGAAACAAAATATTCCAGTCTGCACATGTCTACTGAACAGGGCACTGCCCATAGCTGTCCAAACTTCTGAACTTGAGCAATACTTTGTTCATAGGTACAAGTAGTGATGCTGAACTGCCCATAGCTCTCCATTGTCCTTACATGAACCAATATATTGCTCATAGTTGTGCATGGTGATGAACTAAACAGTGCTTTCCATGGCACTAAACATTGAACAGCTCTAACTTGCCTATCGCTGTCCATGGTGCTGAGCATTAACCATGCACTGATCATAGCTGTCTACACTTCTGATTTTTACACTTATTGTGTTGGGGATACTTTGTTTGATTTGGGGATATTTCTATATAATAGCACAGGGATTTATTCTATTAATATTTATCTTTCAATGTAGAAAGGCTTAGTCTGCAGTGTAGCCTCCTGGTGTACTAGAGATTGGTGTGTGGTTAACTGAATATGAACATTGCGTAGTCCACTGGTGCTGAACAGGGCACTGCATAGCTATCTTTGCCACTGAACGTGCAGTCTGTAGCTGTTCTTCACACTAAGCATAAACCACAGACTGCCCATAGCTGCCACGGTACGGAACAGGGGGCTGCCCATAGCTGCCACGGTACGGAACAGGGGGCTGCCCATAGCTGCCACGGTAAGAAACAGGGGGCTGCCCATAGCTGCCACGGTACGAAACAGGGGGCTGCCCATAGCTGCCACGGTACGAAACAGGGGGCTGCCCATAGCTGCCACGGTACGGAACAGGGGGCTGCCCATAGCTGCCACGGTACGGAACAGGGGGCTGCCCATAGCTGCCACGGTACGGAACATGGGGCAGGGGGCTGCCCATAGCTCTCCATTGTCCTTACATGAACCAATGATGCCCATAGTTGTGCATGGTCATGAACAATACAGTGCACAGTTCTGAATGTTAGAAATACACTGTGTAATGAATTCAATGGAGCTGAACATGAACCGTACATCATCTATAGGTGCCACAGGAGCTGAACATGCATGGTTCACTATTTATAGGTGTTCATGGTACTGGACTTGAACAGTGCAGTGCCTCCACATTTCTAGATAAGAAAAGAACAGTACATTTTTCTTACGTTTCAATGGTGCTTCACATGAACAGTAGACAAACCATATAGAACCATCTAGAACAGTGGTCTCCATACTGCAGCCACGGCCCTTTGCTTGCTTTTATCAAACCCTTGGGGCACCATTTGTCCAACTGACACCAACATGGGGACACCATTCTTTCTACTGACATCAACAATGAGGTATTTTTCCTTCCACTGACACCAGTGATGGAACACTATTCCTCCTTCTGACACCAGCAATGGGGCACAATTCCTCCCACTAAACCTGGCACTATTCCTCTTTCTACTAACTACAGGCACTCTAGCCCCCCCCCCCCCTAAAGTCTGGAGGACAGGGAACCGGCCCTTTTGGTTCGATAATTTGGAGACCCCGGGTCTAGAATCTCAACAGAGCTCTGCCCTTTGCTGTCCACAGTTCTGAGACCATACACAGTACATTGTCCTCAGGTGTAGGCGGTGCTGATCATGAGTAACGCACTCCCAATGGTTGTCCATGGTATTTATCATGCACAGTGCATTATCCATAGATGTCTGTTGGTAATGGGTGAACATGCCAAGTATGCTTTCCATATCGGAGAGTGATGCTAATGAAAGTGAACACTCTGTAGCTGCTCATCACAATGAATGTAAACTGTGCATTGTATATGGTGACTATGGACAGTAAATTGGTATACACTGTCTGTGGCTGTCTGTTTTCAGACATAGCTGTCCATTGATGCTGACTGAGAACAGGATACTGCCGACACCAATACATAACTGTGAACGTGTAGTAAGTGGTGGGCGATTTATTTATTACATTTTTTTTTTTTTTTTAACTCGATTCACAATTCAAATCAAGTTTTTATTTTATTTAATTTTTGTTTGTTTTTTAGGAGTTTTTAGGCAAAGCCGCGGCTTCGGCCTAGTCTGCCGCGATCCTGGGAAAATGGCGCGGACTAGGCCGAAGCCACGGCCTCGCCTAAAAAATCCTGCCTGCATCTCGCCGCGGTCCTGGGAAAAGGCCGCGGCTTCGGCCTAGTCCGTGGCGTCCGATTTCGCGGCCTTTTCCCAGGATCGCGGCGAGCTTCGGGCAGGATTTTTTAGGCGAAGTTGCGTCTTCAGAGCGCCGGTCATATAGGGAAAAAAAAAATCAAAACGATTTGGTCTAAATCTGAATCGATTTGACCTCGCAACTTGATTCACGATTTAAATCGTTATTTTTTTTCCAGCCCTAACATGTAGTATACATTTTCATAGATGACTGTTAAATACTCCCAACACAAATTCTATATCTGTCCATTATACTGGTGCAAGATGAAGAGGAATGTCTGGACAGCCGCACTCTGAAAATTTTGCTTTTTATTGATAAAACAGGATCACTAAGTACATGCCACAGGAAACAGGACACCGGCTGACGCGTTTCACACTATTAATGCTTAGTCAGCTATGACTAAGCACTAAGTAATAGTGTGAAATGCATCAGCCGGTGTCCTGTTTCCTGTGGCATGTACTTTGTGATCCTGTTTTATCAATAAAAAGCAACATTTTCAGAGTGCGAATGTCCAGACATTCCTCTTTATCTTGCACTGCTACATGCATTTCCAGCACCTGGGGCTTCATATCTTCTACCTTGAGTGGTGACTCCCTGTCTCTGTCCATTATTCTGAATATGATCATTACATCATCTAGTGCTATCCATGGTGCTGCCCATAGGTGTACATGACGCTCAAGCGTGCTGCCCATAGGTGTAAGTGATGCCAGAAATAATCAGTACGACATTTCATGTGTAGAAAGGGAATGTACAGTACATGCAGCATAAACGCACAGCTCCTACAAAGGTACTGAACGGTTACCTATAAATAAACACTACATTGCAGAGCGCAATTTTTCTCCCTGATCTGTGTATTAACCTCAAGGAACCTTGCACCTCATTTAGAGCTATGCAGTGTGGTAGTTGCCTACCTGGCATGAATAATATGATTCACTTAACTGAGCTAAGTGTGTTTCTTGGAATAATTGCACTTTTTGCAAAGAAATCATGTCCTTAGTTGGAACAAAAAAAGGTGCGAAGACACGGAAGCGTATCGGTGCTCATTAACTCTTCAACTGCTTTTTATCTCTTTTCAGCAGGGGGTCCATTGTGGGGACAATTGTGAGATTTGTGGAGTAGATCGTCATATGTGATTGCTGGTTTACATAAGCTTGGCCTCATTTATCAAGTGCTGGTGACTTTCTTTTTTTTTTCTGTGGTTGGAACTGAAGTGGGATTTATTTATTTTATTTTTTTATAGTGTGTGTGTGTGTGTGTGTGTGTGTATATATATATATATATATATATATATATATATATATATATATATATATATATATATATATATATATATATATATATATATTACACATGTGTGTGTGTTCGTTCTAGCAGGGTGGATTCGATATAAATCGCCAGTAAAAAGGCTTGATTTTTCTTTCTGTTTAAAAAAAAAAATAATTATAAAAAAGCTTTATTTATTTTATTTTTTTAAATCATGTGTCCTTCTTCCTTTTTTTTTTTTTTTTTTTTTAAAAGAGCAACTGTCATCTGTCCCGCAGCGGCTCCTCCTCTGACCCGCTGTTGACTCACCGACAGTCCTATTCATTTTAATGGGGTGGCTGTTGATGCAGCAGTGACCCAACAAGGTGAGGGTCACGGCATCAGCAGCAGCAGCAGATGAGTGGATGCCTGCTAACGGGCACTGCCATGATGTATCTGAAATGACAGGTGCTCTTTAAATGTAAGGACTGGTAGTTAAAATCTTGAAGATTTGCAAACAAAATGACGGTTTTCTATTTAGAATAATAAGCTAAACGGCGATATCGGAATCAATTCAATCATACGGTTTGTAGTGTACATAGATTTGAAAAAACAATGGGATAAAGGAATCTTCCTGAAGGTTGTTTTATCTAATGCCGCGTACACACGGTCGTTTTTTGTCTTTAAAAAAAAAAACTTTTTTTCTCATGAGAAAAAGACGACGTTTTTCAAACTTCATTTTAAAAAAACGACGTTGCCTACACACCATCGTTTTTCTGAAAATGCTCTTGAAAAGTGTGGTTGCGTACAACACGTACGACGGCACTCTGTTCCATTCAAGCTCATGTCATAACTGGCTTCTGAGCATGCGTGGTTTTAAAAATGTTGTTTTAAATGTCGTTTTAGCCCACACGCAATCATTTTTTGTGAAACCAAAAACGACATAAAAAATTGAAGCATGTTCGATTTTTTTTTTTTTTGTCGTTTTTCAGACGACATAAAGCGCCGTTTTGCCCACACACGATCATTTTAAATGACGTTTTTTAAAACGTAGTTTTATTTCATCACAAAAAACGACCGTGTGTAAGCGGCATCACGGTTACTGTGAAATTGTGTGAATGCATCAATGCATTGCATGTTCTCTGCTTGCATTTATTGAATGAGTTTTCCAAAAATGGAAATATTGCAGAATATACACCCTTGTGTTGCATAACTAAGCTCCATTTGATGCTGAATAAACTAAATTATTTATCTCAAATAGAAAACTATCTTTTAGATTGATTTATTAAAATACATTTTCAAAAATTTTGACCGATTTTTAAAAAAAATTGTTTAAATTTTTTTTTATTTTATATCCACACAGATTTTTTTACTTGTAAGATTCTTGCATATTCATACATTTATTCAAATTTTGGAATCTAAACAGGAGAGAACAATATTTGTTTTTGGCTATTCTTTAAGCAGACTTATGAGGATGGATAAAAAAAAAAAAATATGAACTATAATTTTAATGGTAAAGCACAAACTCAAATTCTTTGATAACTGCAACCATATTGTCTTTTACAATATTAAAGCCCAAGTTTGTAAACATTTAAAAATCCCTTGCTGTCGGAGAGAAGATGTCGGATTCCTACTGCCTCGCTGATGTTGTCCCCTCACGCTGCGCTGGTGGACTGTCCCTTGATGCCATCCAGTTCAAGGCTGTCTTCATAATGTCAGGCTCTTAGACCGCTGGAGGATGGGGAGAAGAAGCTGTGGGGGGACTGATCTAGCTTTGGGGAAGTGCAGAGGATCGGGTAATCCCCCTAAACCAGGGTTCTGCAAACTTTCTAAACAAAGGGCCAGTTTATTATCCTTCAGACTTTCTAGTAGGAGTGAACATTTTTCTGGCATCAGGGGGAGTAAACCTCAACACATTTGGTATCGGGTGGAAGAGTATCGCCCCACTGTTGCAATCACTGGGAGGGCCGGTGCCCCACTGTTGCAATCACTGGGAGGGCCGGTGCCCCACTGTTGCAATCACTGGGAGGGCCGGTGCCCCACTGTTGGAATCACTGGGAGGGCCGGTGCCCCACTGTTGGAATCACTGGGAGGGCCGGTGCCCCACTGTTGGAATCGCTGGGAGGGCCGGTGCCCCACTGTTGGAATCGCTGGGAGGGCCGGTGCCCCACTGTTGGAATCGCTGGGAGGGCCGGTGCCCCACTGTTGGAATCGCTGGGAGGGCCGGTGCCCCACTGTTGGAATCACTGGGAGGGCCGGTGCCCCACTGTTGGAATCACTGGGAGGGCCGGTGCCCCACTGTTGGAATCACTGGGAGGGCCGGTGCCCCACTGTTGGAATCACTGGGAGGGCCGGTGCCCCAATTGTTGTAAGTTGGCAGAATAGTGTCTTGTATCAGTGGGAGAATAGTGCCTTAAAGTGGATGTAAACCCGGAAAAAAAAAATATTCTTTGATGTCACAATGTAGAGTATAATATTTCCTATCTGTGCCCAGTCTTGCCACAGAGTTAATCCAGCTCTAAGCAATCCTCTTTTTTTTTTTATTGTTCAGTGCAATAAAACGGACTTGCAGAGAAAACCCTTAGTCTGTTCTGCCCCCTTGCTGTGAGTGACAAGTTATTTACATATCTCATGCACTAGCCTGGAGACAGGCATTATTTTTTATTTCCCACCCCCACTTCTTTTCTGAAGTCATGTGGTTACTTTTCTGGATTTTGACTGGATGTTAGTGATCATAGCAGAATTTAGTGTAAGGAGAGTGTAGAGGTGGGCGGGGAGTCTACTGACATCACAACTCCACCCACAGAGCTCCAGACAACAGATCCACCCACAGAATCTGCAGTTTTTCAGTTCTTATAACAGACAGGGGAACCATTTGACAGGTAAGGATACATGCAGGAGGCATCTATATCCTTCTTCGAGATCGGCACTATGGCAGTAGTTTAGAAAGGATGAGCATGGGCTTACATCCACTTTGAGGGCTGGATAAAGGCAAGCAAAGGTCCACATCCGAATCTCCAAATGATGGCCCTGCAGTTGTTCAGGAACTACAATTCCCATCATTCCTAGTCATGTCTGCGAATGTCAGAGTTTTACAATGCCTCGTGGGATGTGTAGTTCCACAACAGCTGGAGGGCCGTAGTTTGGAGATCCCTGCCCTAGACCAACTGGGACAATTAACATCACTGTTACGGCCCCACTGCAAGCGATCGTTTTTTAGTTTCCTGGCGTAGGGCTTTATTACATATATATATTAAATGGATAACAAACTTTCTGCTTTCTCACGGTGGGGGCTGTTCAATGATTTAGCGAATTCAAGCTTCCTACCGGCATTGCTTTCCAGCACTCGTTTCATTCATTTCCATAGTCATTATCTGATATCGGCCATGCTGAGTCAGGCTGGTTGTGGTCTTATCGCAAATACCTATTAAGTGCTATACATATCTTCAGCAAAATCTTCACTAACAACCATTATGTCTCAGCACTGATGATTTTAGATAAGTGCTAAAACTTCAAACGGCCTCTGGCACTTCCATGGAACCCATAAACATATATTGCAATTTACCAATCCTTAGGCCTCATGCACACTGGAGGTTT
This sequence comes from Rana kukunoris, assembly GCA_029574335.1. Taxonomy (NCBI): domain Eukaryota; kingdom Metazoa; phylum Chordata; class Amphibia; order Anura; family Ranidae; genus Rana; species Rana kukunoris. Next base: position 179,156,109 of record CM056059.1, on the reverse strand, counting down.
TTGGACGTTTTTACAGCAGCTGTTTTTGGCAGTAGATGTTTTTTTTCTACTGTCAATAAACTCTCCATCATGTTATCCTAGGTGTCAATGCACACATAGGCTGTTATCAGCAGTTTTGGGCAGTGGCGTTTTTGAGCAGTAAAAAAAAAACAAAAAAACTAGTGGCTTTTGAGAGACGTTTCAGCTGTAAAAATGCTCTAACGCTGATAAACGCTCAAAAAGTCACTCGCCAGCAAAAATGGTTTCTTCAACCAAAAAACGGTAAAAAATGCAAAAAAACGCAATTGAAAAAAAGTTGAAAAACTCACTGCAAAGCTACTGGCGTTTTTTATAACGTTGTTTTAATGTCCAGTGTGCATGAGGCCTTAAAGTGGAATAGGAGGGGGGATTTGGGACTTTATATGAGGCAAGTGATCAAGTAGAGAAATAATAATTTATTCTGATTTGTAGACATGGCAGATTACAATTTTTTTTTTTGTTTTTATGACCAATCCGTAAAGTAGAATCCCTGGCTAGAAAAAGTTTAACCGCTCCCAAAGTCCCAGAGAACTAGATGACTGAATCCAAACACTTGGGTGCCGGCGCTGCAATGATATGCAAGATTTGTAGAAAAAAAAACTAGGGTGGCCGCATTTCAAAAACAATGTTGTTCCTTTTTTAATAAAACTGGTCACAGCAAAAAATGATGAAAAAGCTGACGCGTTTCACACTGTCATACAGTGCTTATTCGTAGCATCCCTGGCTGACCATAACTATTCTTAAAAATGTTTCCAGCGCTCTGTGTATAATGCAGTCTTGTGCCCAACTCCTTGCTTACCTCTAGATGTTAACCCCTTCCCAACCAGTGTCATTAGTGCAGTGACAATATATAATATTTCCACTGATTAATGTATTGGTTTTACTGGAGGTGTCAATGGCAGTTAGTTTCTGCAAAGTGTCGGTTAGTTTTAGATTGTCTGCCATACTATCGCAGTCCCAATATAAGTCACTGATCGCTGCCATTGGTAGCTTAAAAAAAAAATCAGTATATCCCATAGTTTGTAGACGCTATAACTTTCACAAACCAAGGTGGATAAAAATCAGGGATTACAAAAAAACTTTTTTTTTTTTTCTTTTTTTTTAACCACTTGTCATCTGCCCACCGTCAAATGACGGCGGGCAGATGACTCCATTATCCTGACATCACGTCATATGACGTGATGTCCCTTTAAAGCCGCGGGCTGGCGCGCGTCGCCGGCGATGCGCGCACCCGCCGCTCTGCGGGGATCTCGTGCGAGTGCCCGGCGGCAACGATCGCCGCCGGGCACACGCGATTGCTCAGTAACTGAGCGGGGACGTGGAGCTCTGTATGTAAACACAGAGCTGCACGTCCCTGTCAGGGAGAGAGGAGAGCGGTTGTGTCCCTTGTACATAGGGACACAATCGGTCACCCCCCCCCTCCCCCCACAGTTAGAACACTCATAGGACACACATTTAACCCCTTCCCCGCCCCCTAGTGGTTAACCCCTTCACTGCCAGTCACATTTATACAGTAATCAATGCATATTTATAGCATTGTTCACTGTATAAATGTAAATGGTCCCAAAAATGTCAGAAAAGTGTCCGAAATGTCCGCCATAACGTCGCAGTCACAATAAAAAAATCGCAGATCGCCGCCATTAATAGTAAAAAAAAAAAAAAAATGCCATAAACTATCCCCTATTTTGTAAACGCTATAAATTTTGCGCAAACCAATTGATAAACGCTTATTGCATTTTTTTTTTTTTTACCAAAAATATGTAGAAGAATACGTATTGGCCTAAACTGAGGGAAAAAATTTTTTTTTATATATTTTTGGGGTTATTTATTATAGCAAAAAGGAAAAAATATTGCATTTTTTTTAAAAATTTACGCTCTATTTTTGTTTATAGCGCAAAAAATAAAAACCGCAGAGGTGATCAAATACCACCGAAAGAAAGCTCTATTTGTGGGAAAAAAAGGACGCCAATTTTGTTTGGGAGCCACGTCGCACGACCGCGCAATTGTCAGTTAAAGCCACGCAGTGCTGGAAGCTTATATTTTGTCTGGGCAGGAAGGGGGTGTAGGTGCACAGTAGGCAAGTGGTTAATCACGTTTATTTTAATAAAATGCTTTTGGAGTAAAAATCTATCTAAATATATTTTTTACCTATTTTAGATGCATTAATGATTTAGTTTATACAACATGAAATGGAGCTTGGTAAATGTAGCATGAGGCTGTATATTCTGCGATATTTAAATTTTTGGTAAAAATATATAAATAAAAAAGGTGTGTGTGTGTGTGTGTGTATATTATATTATATTATATTATATATATATATACAGTGCAGAAAATAAGTATTTGAACACCCTGCTATTTTGCAAGTTCTCCCACTTGGAAATCATGGAGGGGTCTGAAATTGTTATCGTAGGTGCATGTCCACTGTGAGAGACATAATCAAAAAAAAAAATTCCAGAAATCACAATGTATGATTTTTTTAACTATTTATTTGTATGATACAGCTGCAAAGAAGTATTTGAACACCTGAGAAAATCAATGTTAATATTTGGTACAGTAGCCTTTGTTTGCAATTACAGAGGTCAAACGTTTCTTGTAGTTTTTCACCAGGTTTGCACACACTGGAGGAGGGATTTTGGCCCACTCCTCCACACAGATCTTCTCTAGATCAGTCAGGTTTCTGGGCTGTCGCTGAGAAACATGGAGTTTGAGCTCCCTCCAAAGATTCTCTATTGGGTTTAGGTCTGGAGACTGGCTAGGCCACGCCAGAACCTTGATATGCTTCTTACAGAGCCACTCCTTGGTTATCCTGGCTGTGTGCTTCGGGTCATTGTCATGTTGGAACACCCAGCCTCGACCCATCTTCAAAGCTCTAACTGAGGGAAGGAGGTTGTTGCCCAAAATCTCGCAATACATGGCCCCGGTCATCCTCTCCTTAATACAGTGCAGTCGCCCTGTCCCATGTGCAGAAAAACGCCCCCAAACCATGATGCTACCACCCCCATGCTTCACAGTAGGGATGGTGTTCTTGGGATGGTACTCATCATTCTTCTTCCTCCAAACACGGTTAGTGGAATTATGACCAAAAAGTTCTATTTTGGTCTCATCTGACCACATGACTTTCTCCCATGACTCCTCTGGATCATCCAAATGGTCATTGGCAAACTTAAGACGGGCCTTGACATGTGCTGGTTTAAGCAGGGGAACCTTCCGTGCCATGCATGATTTCAAACCATGACGTCTTAGTGTATTACCAACAGTAACCTTGGAAACGGTGGTCCCAGCTCTTTTCAGGTCATTGACCAGCTCCTCCCGTGTAGTCCTGGGCTGATTTCTCACCTTTCTTAGGATCATTGAGACCCCACGAGGTGAGATTTTGCATGGAGCCCCAGTCCGAGGGAGATTGACAGTCATGTTTAGCTTCTTCCATTTTCTAATGATTGCTCCAACAGTGGACCTTTTTTCACCAAGCTGCTTGGCAATTTCCCCGTAGCCCTTTCCAGCCTTGTGGAGGTGTACAATTTTGTCTCTAGTGTCTTTGGACAGCTCTTTGGTCTTGGCCATGTTAGTAGTTGGATTCTTACTGATTGTATGGGGTGGACAGGTGTCTTTATGCAGCTAATGACCTCAAACAGGTGCATCTAATTTAGGATAATAAATGGAGTGGGGGTGGACATTTTAAAGGCAGACTAACAGGTCTTTGAGGGTCAGAATTCTAGCTGATAGACAGGTGTTCAAATACTTCTTTGCAGCTGTATCATACAAATAAATAGTTAAAAAAATCATACATTGTGATTTCTGGATTTTTTTTTTTGATTATGTCTCTCACAGTGGACATGCACCTACGATGACAATTTCAGACCCCTCCATGATTTCCAAGTGGGAGAAACTTGCAAAATAGCAGGGTGTTCAAATACCTATTTTCTGCACTGTATATATCTCTGAAAATATGTATCAGCCTAAACTGCGAAAATTCAATTCACTTAAAAAAAAAAAAAAAAATTAAAACTGCAGAGATGATCAAATACCACCAGAAGAAAGCTCTATTTGTGGGGGAAAAAAAAGATCGTCAATTTTGTTTGGGCCACGTCACATTACCGTGCAATTGTCAGTTAAAGCGGCGCAGTGCCGAATCGCAAAAAGTGCTCTGGTCTTTGGGCAGCCAAATGGTCCGGGGCTGAAGTGGTTAACCTAAAATCGATTTTGATATTGCGGTTTTACTAACTTGACAGCATATTATTCTAAATAGGAAACCTTCATTTTGTTTGCAAATATTTAAAGATTCTAACTACCAGCAATAATAAGTCCTTACATTTAAAGAGCACCTGTCATTTCAGATCCTTCATAGCAGTGCCTGTTAGAGGGCATCCACTCACCTGCTGCGCGCCGCGTCCCTCACCTTGTTGGGTCACTACGTATCACCAGCCATCCCATTAAAGTGAATGGGACTGTCGGCGAGTCAACAGCAGGTCGGAGGAGGAGCCACTGCGGGACAGATGACAGTTGTTCTTTAAAAATTATGATTTAAATCGAGTTAATTTAAATCCAATCCACCCTGCCACAAAAGCAAACCAATTATAATTTTTTTATTTAGTCAAAGGACACGGTTCCAAGACATACAGCAGAGTACGGCAAACCAATTATTATGCACTTATTGTTTTTGTACCCAAGACAGTAAAAAGACATTTGGTGCCCCAATTTTATGAAGAAATTGGATTTTAACTATTTTATTTGTGGAATATATATATATATATCAGAAAGTAAAAAAAATATTGTGTGTGTGGTGGGGTGTTTTTTTTTTTTTTTTTTTTGCATCTTTGTTGCATTACTTGCATTCTGCCCACGTACTTGCTTTACCCATAGGAAGAGATACTTCATTAAAATATTCCTAAACTGTAATTTTTTAATATAGTAAAAAAAAAAGTGGTGATCTTTATACAGCCAAAAGAAAGCTCTATTTGTGCGGGAAAAATATGATATAAATTTAATTTGGGTGCAGTGCTGCATGACTGCACAATGGCCAGTTAACCACTTAAGACCCAGACCTTTAGGCAGGTAAAGGACTTTGGCACTGCGTCGCTTTAACTGACATTTGCGCGGTCATGCGACGTGGCTCCCAAACAAAATTGGCGTTCTTTTTTTTAAAAAAAGAGCGACAATTTTGAAAAAAAATAATATTTTTTTGCTATAATAAATATTCCCCAAAAACATAAACATTTTTTTTCTCCCTCAGTTTAGGCCGATACGTATTCTTCTACCTATTTTTTTGGTAAAAAAAAATCGCAACAGGCGTTTGATTGGTTTGCGCAAAATTTATAGTGTTTACAAAATAGGGGATAGTTTTTATTGCATTGTTTATACATTTTTTTTTTTTTTTTTTGTTTTACTACTAATGGCCGTTTTTTTTTTTTTTTTGTGACTGCGACATTATGGCGGACACTTCGGACAATTTAGACACTTTTTTTTTTTTTTTTTTGCATTGTTTACTGTGCAAATGACAATTGCAGTTTGGGAGTTAACCACAAGGGGGCGCTGAAGGGGTTAAGTGTGACCTCATCTGTGCTTCTAACTGTAGGGGGGTGTGGCTGTAGGTGTGACATCATTGATTGTGCTTTCCTATATTAGGGAACACACGATTGATGACAGTGCCACAGTGAAGAATGGGGAAGCTGTGTTTACAGCTCTCCCCGTTCTTCAGCTCCGGGGAGCGGTCGTAGGACTCCAGCGGCGATCGGGTCCATGGCTTCGGAGCTTCGGACTGGGTTGCGGGCGTGTGCCCGCGACCCCAGGCTGGGCACCTAAAGAGGACATACCTGTAAGTGCTTGTGCCCAGCCGTGCCATTCTGCCGACGTATATGTGCAGGAGGCGGTCCTTAAGTGGTTAAATGAGTACAGTGCTGAATAGGAAATAATGACCTGGTCATTAAGGGGTGGGGATAACATTTTCTAGAGCTCAAGTGGTTAAACTGCACTAAATGCCAGCTTCTTCTGAACAGGACATATACCATAACCTACATTCAATTAAAAACTAGCTGCAATCTGTTGTGTGATAAAACTCTTCTATTTCATGCTTGTCCACGTCTATAACCATCAGGCAGTGATGACAATGTATAGTCGCTCTTCGCTGAGAATGTGTGAGCTGAAAAATCGAAATCTTCTCCTTTCTCCGGCATGGGGGGGGGGGCGCTACACCTGTTCTGTGGATAGGTGTGATATTTGTCATGTATATAGTGGAGGGAGTGGGCACAGATACTGAAAATGTGAAATGTTTGGGCCATAAAAAGGAGGAAGAAGTTGTCATGGACCATGAAATACTGAAGTGTTTCTACATGAAATCCTAATTCATGTATTACAGAAGATGAGATATTGTGGAGTACATATGGCAAGAGATACTGGAAGTGGCTTAATTTGTCCTGACTAGGTCACTAGGAGAATGACCCTTCAATGGCTCCGACTAGTGAAATAAGTGGAGTCGGGCTTGTGAGATGCATTTCATTGTCCAGTGTGTAGAGGTGTTAATTGTTCTGATTGCTTCATTGTAGTAATTACCCCCTGGGGGCTTCTCTCTCTGGGAGATAATTACTAAATGTCTTTTAGATCTGTGATTGTGTATTCTAAAGGTTAATTCAATTCAAAAGAATGTGATGTGTCAAGCTTTGCGGTGCCGAAATGCCTCTGTATGGAAACCCCCAGTGTGTGGAAAAGGGGGTGGAGATTTCATTGTTCTTTGATTGATGACAAGCTTGTAAACTGTGTATAAATCTGCAGAGTTTTTGCCATTAAAGTGTGTCCTGTTACATTCAGCATTAAGCCATGGCTCATGTGTGGATTATTCAGCGATTCCAGGGATATTCCTAGTCGGGGAATATTGGGGTGATTTCTTTTATGGGAGAAGAAGGGAATGGATGGCGGAGATATGTTCGACGACCGTCACATTGGTTGGCAGCAGCGGGATTTTCCCTTCTACTTTCCTTTTACACCAGGATTCCAAGCAGACACTGGGAACAGTGAATGGAAGACCGGTACACCCTGCTTAAAAGAAATACACTAAAAGAACTAATGGAAGTTTGTGGAAGGATTGCTAGCAACAAAACCGAGCGTGTCATCATAGCAGAATAAATGGAGCTAGACCAGGAGAACTCGGTTGCAGCAACGCCAGCAGTACAAGAGATGGGGACACCAGTGATTCAGGATGAGGAATCACCAGCCAACAAGCTAATAAGAGAAATTAGCATGGTTCGGTCCGAACCCAACGGCGGATGTGGTGCTGAAAGTGATGACCCTGTTAGCGGAGGAGGCTAAACAAATAAGAGACGCAGAGCTACAGTTAAAACTGGCAGCAGTCCAACAAGCAGCCGCATATTCTCCAAACAGTGAGTACAGCACAGCAGACACAAGGAAGATTCCGTTTAAAGCTTTTGACGAGAAAGAACGAGAGCGGCAACATGAGCTGAAAATTGCAGAAATACGACGATCGGTGACAACGCCTAAAGAAGCAGCACCAAATGAAAGACGAGGAGAGGTACAGATACCAGTAACCATGGAAGAGGAATTCAGAAGAAGGTTACAAGAGATGCGGATGCAGCACACAGGTCCAGAATCAGAGGAGGTCCTGCTGGGATGGTCGGATGTGATTCGGTGCCAACTCTGGAAGGAAGCGCTAGCTCTGGAGCAGCAACACCAAGGAGAAGTCCTGCCCTACATCTATGCAAGGTACTGGCCGCAGTATGACGTACGACTGCCGTTGTTGGGGGAACAACCGAAGCAGGAGTGGATAGCGGAATTAAGCAGGCTGCTCAGGGCAGAGATGCAGCTGGATGAGAGCTACAGGGCCCTCCGGTGGTATGTAGCCCAAGAGTGCCCGTGGTCAGCGGATGACAGCCCCACAGAAGGCTATGACTATGATGGCCTGGGATTGTTGTATTGGAGGATGTCCAGTGATCCCGACTTTGGGGATGATCGGGAGTGGCGCTTGGAGGACATAATGGAGCACAGAGAGAAAAAATTGAATATCTCGGAAGCGCACTGGTCACAGGAAGATTTGGAATTTCTGGCCGCTCGGGAATGGGACCTTGAGATCGCCTACAAACAGCTGCTAGACTCTGCTCAGCGCCAGGGCCGGGCTCCCTTTGCCTGGGACTATCAGGAAATACCAGTGGACAATACTGAAATCCTGGCTGAAGAATCGTCCATGTGGCAGGGTAACCGTGTGCTTTTCCAACCTGCCCCTGCAGCTATGGACCCGGAGGTCTTATGGCCGATGCAGCAAGTGCCGACTGACCTTGATCCGGTTTCTGCATGGGACGATCTTGAATGGAGGAATGTGCCTGTCCAGCAGTATGCCAGTGAATCGGCAGTGGAAAATCTAGAGATTGCCATTCCCAAAGCTGAAGTTCTGACCGCAGGGCCGAGCTCTGCTAACCTCTGCTCAGGATCTATAGCATCCTCTGGGTTCCATGGACATGAGATGGTTAACCCCTATCCCCAGACACCAGTTCCAGAGACAGGGGATTTAATAGATGTTTCTGCTGAGGAAAAACAACCTGATGGGCCTCCAACAGAAGAGCTGGGATCAGGGCCAAACTTCATTGTGCTCTGCCCAGCACCAAGAGCAGTATTTGTGGAGTTACAAGGAACTTCCCCAGCTGAAGCGCTGGTCACCGGACAGAGGGTTCAGGACCTTTGCCCCACCCCTGTGGCAGTTTCGGAGGCTCAGGGTGAGAAGATGGCAAACACTCCCCAGCCACAGATTACAGAATGTATAGACTGTTCAGAGGATGTTATGGATTATGCACCCCCAGCAGAAGTGCTGGCAACAGGGCAGAGTGCCAGCCATCTCTGTCCAGCACCGGGACCAACTGTGGAGTTCCAGGGAGCCGGGGCGGTTGGCTCCCCTCCCCAGCAACCAGCTGAGGTGGTAAAGCTCTTACTCCCAGCAGAATCCCTGGCAGCAGGACAAGATGCTACTGGCGGCTGCACCCCACTACAGCTTCAGCGGATATCGGTGGATGGGACTGTGGTCTCCACTCGGAGCAACCCAGCGGAAGAGCTGGCAACAGAGCAGAGTGCCCCGGGCCTCTGCTTTCACCTAACAGAAGAAGGGGTTCCTGTGGTAGTGGATGGGACTTCAGTCTCCACTGGCACGACCCCAGAAAATGGTACAGGACTGAAAGAGGAGGATGTCGGCTTTGCTTTGCAAGCACTGGGGGATTTTCACCGCACACCAGTGGATGGGACTTCAGTCTCCACTGGTATACCCCATAAATGGTGGCCAGTTGGCCCAGATCCCCAACAGCATGATGGACTGAGCCCAGCCACCCTGTCATCTCTCCAGCGGCTGAAAGGACTCCAGAGAGAAGGGCTAGTCCAGGCCTCTCCCCAGCGGCAGACGTGTTCCCTGAGAGAGGCAGAGGATGGCGGGGTGAGTAATGCTCGGTTTGGAGCAAGTGATTTGGGGTACTGTATGGATACCGGCATTGGGGGACTGGAACTACTGACTAAATTCAGAGACAACCCATCTGGTGTCTCCTACTGGGTTAGTCCCTTGCCAAAAGGGGAGGTGGGTGACAGTCCTAGCCGGGACAGGGGCTTTTGGAGAGGACTGAATGCGAGCCTCTTGCCATCCGATTATGGGCCAGGGCCTCAAAGCAGGAAGGCGGATGAGTTATCCTGGCAGACAGTCCTGGAACCTTAAGACTACTTGCCCAACATCCTCGAGTGACCCGTTTGGGTCCCACTGCGGATGTTGAACTACTTTCCAGGGGGAGTAATGTCATGGACCATGAAATACTGAAGTGTTTCTACATGAAATCCTAATTCATGTATTACAGAAGATGAGATATTGTGGAGTACATATGGCAAGAGATACTGGAAGTGGCTTAATTTGTCCTGACTAGGTCACTAGGAGAATGACCCTTCAATGGCTCCGACTAGTGAAATAAGTGGAGTCGGGCTTGTGAGATACATTTCATTGTCCAGTGTGTAGAGGTGTTAATTGTTGTTCTGATTGCTTCATTGTAGTAATTACCCCCTGGGGGCTTCGCAAATGGGGGAGGGTTAGGGCAAGAAGGGTAGTGGCTGAAGCTAACCTTGGAGTCATGCCTACCCAGAAGGGGAATGTGGACTATATCGGTACAGATAAAAATAATTAGGAATAGTTGTGTTAAAAAATATTTATTACATAAATGACTAATACAGGACAATCATACAAAAAAAGCATTTGGCAGATTCTCTCTCTCTGGGAGATAATTACTAAATGTCTTTTAGATCTGTGATTTGTGTATTCTAAAGGTTAATTCAATTCAAAAGAATGTGATGTGTCAAGCTTTGCGGTGCCGAAATGCCTCTGTATGGAAACCCCCAGTGTGTGGAAAAGGGGGTGGAGATTTCATTGTTCTTTGATTGATGACAAGCTTGTAAACTGTGTATAAATCTGCAGAGTTTTTGCCATTAAAGTGTGTCCTGTTACATTCAGCATTAAGCCATGGCTCATGTGTGGATTATTCAGCGATTCCAGGGATATTCCTAGTCGGGGAATATTGGGGTGATTTCTTTTATGGGAGAAGAAGGGAATGGATGGCGGAGATATGTTCGACGACCGTCACAGAAGTGATAATCGCAATAAATGATCTCTGCATCATACATGGTCGGGGGAGAGTGTGGAGCTCAACCGCGAGCATCTCAGAGAGGACGCTGTGGGGGATCATTCACACCACTGGAGGGGCCCTGCTGGAGCACAGAAAAAGAGCAGTATTTCTCCTTATTGTGGCACACCGAGACATAATGAGCATTGAACCCTTGCAGTGCGGGGGGAGAGGGGCCTACAGCCAGGGTAGAGTCCTTGGACCTTTTTACTGGCTCATTTACACTAGAGCAGTGTTCTCCAAACCGATGTGGCCCTTTGTTCGCGTTTTTCCGGCCCTTGAGGTAATGTTCCATCCATTGACGCCAACAATCGAGCATAATTCCTCCAACTGAAATTATCAAAGGGCAAAATTGCTTCCACGGATACCAACAATGGGGCACTATTTCTTCCAAAAACAGGGCACAAGTCTTCCCACTGACACCAATGATGGGGCACAATTCCTTCCATTTACACCAACTATGAGGCATAATTCCTTCCACTGACACCAATGATGAGCCGATATTCCTCCCACTGACACCAATGATGAGCCGATATTCCTCCCACTGACACCAATGATGAGCCGATATTCCTCCCACTGACACCAATGATGAGCCGATGTTCCTCCCACTGACACCAATGATGAGCCGATATTCCTCCCACTGACACCAATGATGAGCCGATGTTCCTCCCACTGACACCAATGATGAGCCGATATTCCTCCCACTGACACCAACGATGAGCCGATATTCCTCCCACTGACACCAACGATGAGCCGATATTCCTCCCACTGACACCAATGATGAGCCGATATTCCTCCCACTGACACCAATGATGAGCCGATATTCCTCCCACTGACACCAATGATGAGCCGATATTCCTCCCACTGACACCAATGATGAGCCGATATTCCTTCCACTGACACCAACTATGAGGCATTATTCCTTCCACTGACACCAACTATGAGGCATTATTCCTTCCACTGACGCCAAAGATAGGGCATTGTTTTACTCCCACTAAACGCCAGGATATTTTCTACTCCCACTGGCCACAGTCTGGCCCCCCCCTTTAAGTCTGAATCGCAGTAAACTGGCCCTATGTTTAGAACGTTTGGAGACCCCTGCGCTAGAGTTTAGGGAAAGGGAAGTGGTAAAACCACACAGTTGAGCTGCATTGTTACAGCCCACAAACGCTGCCCCTCTAGCTGCAAAGGCAGAGACTGGGGTGCCACGGCCATAATGCTTTGCGTTGCTCCTGCAGCAGGGATTATACCCCTACCAAACGCGACCCATTCAAGTGAATGTCCTGCGGTAGCAGCGCAGTAGTATGCGGCATTTGGGGGTTTAAAACAGGCTATACGTCACCTCCTTACTGCCTTTTAAATGCCTCTCTGAAAAGCAATGAGAGCGTAGATTGCTTTTCAGAGAAGTGGCAGCCCTTGCCGCTAGTGTGAACAAGCCCTAACCCAGCTACTTGTGTCAAAACCAGCTTCTTTCTGTTAGGCCAATGTTCTTAAAGAAACATAATGAAAGGGATCATTCTGGGTTTGTATTGTAGCGGCTGGCAATTGGGGGCTAAACCAAATTTTTGGCATTTTCAGACACTTTTATGTCACATCTCTGAGATATTAGATTCAGCCAGTTGCTGTTTTTAAGGCCTGTTTACACCTGAACCACACAGGAACGCGCCCGGCGCATTCCCTATTCATTTGAATGGCCTTTTCCACAGTGCATTCAGTAGGATCCAGCCCTTACTGCGACAGGTGCACTTTGATCAATCCAGTTATTCCAGGCAACAAATGAAAGCCAATTTGGCATCGGCAGCAACCCTCCTAAATTAAAATGGGTAACTACAGGGGGGCGGAGTTCCCAGATCTTTAGATTACCTAAAAAGGTAAAGGGGTAGAGGTAAAGGAACTGGGGTAGACTGCTGGAATACAGCTGAAACCATGAACAGGGAGGCTGTGCTTCTTGTGTATCTAAAGCAGGGGTAGGCAACTTGGGGCCCTCCAGCTGTTGTGGAACTACATTTCCCATCGGACATTGCAAGGCTGGCAGTTACGATTACTCCCAGGACCCAGAGGCATGATGGGACTTGTAGTTCTGCAACAGCTGCAGGGCCCCAGGTTGCCTATTCCTGATCTAAAGGCTTTTCCCCTCTGATTTTGACTAGTGTATCCTTAATGGTTTACCATAGAGATTGTTGAGGATCACTGGTTATTGTGCTATGCAGATCTTGATCTATAAATCAATTTTTAAAAGCTTAGTTATTTTTTCAGATAATGTTTGATGTTCTACCCACAAGTTCTGATTAAGGTAACTTTCAGCATGCTCCCAAAATCTGAAAGGGATGGTTAAAGTCCAAGACAAAAAACGGGTGAAACGCCGGGTTCTAATGGAAATTTGTCAGAGGTTAGTATAACGTTGCAAGTCCTGGTTTGCACTGGTGCGATTTAATACCAATTCCCGAATCGCACACTGGTTCACACTGAGATCTGCGACCTGCTGGGGGTGTCAATGTAAAGTTAAATAGGAGGTCCAGCCTCCTTCAGAAAAAAAATAACAAAATACTGTAGCTGGTAACTTTTAATATTAGGACACTTACCTGTCCAAGGAGCCCGCAATGTCGGCACCCCAGCCAATGTTTCCATCGACTCTCAGGTGGTGCTGCTGCCGCCGCTCCTTCTAATGGAATCTGGGAGTGAAGCCTTGCGGCTTCACAGCCGGGACTCTACTGTGCACTGCGCTCCCTGAATGGCGGGGCGTGGGGGGGGGGGGGGGCTGAACTTCCAGGGGATCGGGGGTTCCCAGGTCGCCCTCCGAACGGTGTCAAACGTGGCACCGGGATGGGGGGGGGGGGAGGCAGATGAGCAGATCTGCAACCTTTTTTTTTTTTTCACATCAAAGGTTTATTAAAGCCAAGAATTGCAATACAAATTGTGCATTAAAACATGTTGCATAATGGTGTATACAACGAAAATATAGGAAGAATACAACTTTCAGTTCTCTTGGCACCAATGCAAAGGTCTATTTCAAATCACAACAAACTGAGTGATGAACTGCACTCAGCCCTTCACAAATGGGAGCTATGACTTTTGAGTGGAACACCGCTTTGACACCCCCCCCCCCTTTCCCGATCAGATCGCACTGCAAACTGTCAAATGGTGCAGGAATCGGATCGCATAGGTGTGAACACTAATGCAATCTGATTCCAAGGTGGATCAAAAAAAGGGGTCCTGCGCCAATTTGGTGTGAATATGATGTGATCACGCAGACATTGCATGTGTGATCTGGACAGCAATGCAGTGCAAATGTCTGTAAACGCAGAAGTGTGAACCCAGCCTTAATGACACTTAACCCCCGGCTACATGGGTCCTGGGTGCTATAAAAATTTCCCCACAGCACTCTCTTTTCTTGAGTCTGTCCCTGTGCGTTGCTCTTCAGCATGCTGAATAGAAAGGCTTACCACAGGGTTATCTGACCCAGCGCGCGCAGTCCCTGGTATCTGGAAGTGTGAAACTTTCCTAGTGCCCAAGTTCTTAGGGCCGGTTCACACTCATCCATCATGGATTTGGTGTAAATTGAAAGCGGTACCCGGTGCTAATTTGCATTATGATTTCTGCTTGCCATGTGATTTCAATGGGAATCTCCTACGGGACACCCGTGCAGGCGCGCTCCCCTGTCCTGCTGCCGTGTCTGTTGACACAGACAGCAGGACTCGTCAGGAGCCAATGGCTGCGCTGCTATCAATCTATCCAATTAGAGCACGAGACACTGGCTGGAGCTGGTTCTGCTCGTTCCTGTCGAGGGAATTACGGGGCTCAGGTAAGTATAAGGGGGGCTGGGGGCAATATAGAAGATTTTTCACCTTAATGCATTAAGGTGAAAAAAAAAAAACACCTGGGTGCAGACCACCCCCCCCCCCCCAATACTTGAGCCCCATCTCAATCCAGCGATGTGCATGAACGCAGCGGCTCTCCCAGGACTTTCTCTTCCCATTGTCGGGCACAGCCAGTGAGCAAATGAGGAAAGAGCAGAGGGACAGAGTTGCTCTGTCTGTGTGTGTGTAAATGGACACACAGCCAGCTTGGGAGCGAGCCTGTTCAAGTGCCCCCATAGAGTCTTGCTTGCTTCTGGGGACACGCAGCAGGGGGAAGGAGCTAGGAGCACCGATGAGGGAAGCAAAAAGCATAGGATTAAAACTGCTCTATGCAAAACCATTACACAGAGCAGGAACATATAACATGTTTGTTTTTAAAATAAAAATGTTATTCTTTCCTTTTAATCACTTTAAAGTCCGAATCCAGAACCGTGGCCGTCTCATGCCCACACGGTAAAATGTCCAGGGATGTTGCAACCCTAAACTTTCCCTATTCGTAAGGAACCTTTCACCTACAGCTAGTACTGTCCCTAACAGGCAAAGTACCTTGCTCTATGCTACCCACTCGCATAAAGTGTGCAAAGCCTGGGAACCAGGGTCCTAAATAGGCTCTGCCTGGAACAAGATGGCTGCCAGGGTCACATGGAGTGGTAACATCCAACTGGATTGATTCCACAGTGACCCAGGAAACTATAGTAGAACTATGTTCCTCTGGACTTTCTCTCCAGCTACAAGGCCTCTGTGGATGATCGCCACCTGCAGTAGAGAAAGTAGACTGCACCTGCCTACAAGGTCTTCTTGTATCGGTGCTTGGTCACTGCTGTTTTTTGTCGAATAAGTTCCCTCCCAGACACACGCTAAAATCTCATGTGGAGCACTACTAGGCAATTGTAGGATGTTAAAGCTGCAAAGAGGGGGAATACTACTCCATATTTTATGCTCAGGGGATGTCCAACAAGCTGTTGCAGAGGCGATGATCAGCTTTGGACTATCTGATATCATTATATTGAGACATCATGCAGCATTTTAATGTTGGAAACCCAGTATTTGTATCTCATATGCTGATCTGGGTACACAAAATGTTACAAGCTTTGCAAGTTGATGTGCCCTTATAAATATTATTGGAGGAATATTTACATATAAACACTTTTTGAGTGTAGATTTCCTTTTTATACGAGGCATTGTTGATTGTTATTTAAAAGGTAATTCATTTCTGAGCTCGCAGACGCAATCAAATGCATACCAGAGTATGTTTCCTACCAATGAGCATTAATCCCTAATCCTTCATAATCCACTAACTGCTATTCTTTTTGCCCTGGCTCCAGGATAAAGATAATTTGCAAGGATGCCAAATTTGTTCTCTGGCACTTGCATATGCCAGGCAACTCATTGGCCTTTTGGCAGAATCGGGTTTATAATTAAACATGCTTGAGAAGAGCGACCTAGGTTCACTCCGTCTAAATAGCTGCAAACATTTGAAGGTTCATGCCAAAGAGTCTGATATTCTAGTATGGTGGGCTACCCTATGCCTATATGGGTTGTGATATATTAGTATGGTTGGCTCCCCTATATGGTTTGTGATATATTAGTATGGTGGGCTCCCCTATGCCTATATGGGTTGTGATATATTGGTATGGTAGACTCCTCCATGTCATGGTTTGTGTTATTTTAGTATGTTAGGTATATATATTGGTATGGTAGGCTTATCTATGCCCGTATGGTTCAGGATATTTTGTTTGATAGGCTCCTCTATGTCTCTATGATTTGTGATATATTAGTATGTTATGCATACCTATGCCTATAGGGTTTGTGATATATTAGTATGGTAGGCCCCACCTATGCCTGTATGGTTCATGATATTTTGTTTATGGTAGGCTCCTCTATGTCTCTATGGTTTGTGATATTTTAGAATGGTAGGTTCACCTATGCCTCTATGGTTTGGGGTATTTTATTATGGTAGGCTCCTCCATGTCTCTATGGTTTGTGAAATTCTAGTATGTTAGGCTCCTCTACCATACTAAAATAACACAAACCATATAGGCAGAGGAGCCTAACATACTAGAATTTCACAAACCATAGAGACATGGAGGAGACTACCGTACTAAAATAACACCAACCATAGAGACATGGAGACTACCGTACTAAAATGGCACCAACCATAGAGACATGGAGGAGACTACCGTACTAAAATAGCACCAACCATAGAGACATGGAGGAGACTACCGTACTAAAATAGCACCAACCATAGAGACATGGAGGAGACTACCGTACTAAAATAGCACCAACCATAGAGACATGGAGGAGACTACCGTACTAAAATAGCACCAACCATAGAGACATGGAGGAGACTACCGTACTAAAATAGCACCAACCATAGAGACATGGAGGAGACTACCGTACTAAAATAGCACCAACCATAGAGACATGGAGGAGACTACCGTACTAAAATGGCACCAACCATAGAGACATAGGGGAGACTACCGTACTAAAATAGCACCAACCCTAGAGACATAGGAGAGACTACAGTACTAAAATAGCACAAACCATAGGAGACCTAGAATAACCTATATCAAACCATAAAGACATCAAGGAGTCTACCATACTAAAATAACACAAACCATATAGGCAGACTTCTTGATGTCTTTATGGTTTGATATAGGTTATTCTATGTCTCCTATGGTTTGTGCTATTTTAGTACGGTAGTCTCCCCTATGCTTCTATGGTTTGTGCTATTTTAGTACGTAGTCTCCCCTATGTCTCTATGGTTGGTGCTATTTTAGTACGGTAGTCTCCCATATGCCTCTATGGTTTGGTTTGTGCTATTTTAGTACGGTAGTCTCCCCTATGTCTCTATGGTTGATGCTATTTTAGTACGGTAGTCTCCTATATGCCTCCTATGGTTTGTGCTATTTTAGTACGGTAGTCTCCCCTATGTCTCTATGGTTTGTGCTATTTTAGTATGGTAGTCTCCCCATGTCTCTATAGTTTGACATTTTGGTATGGTAGGTGTAACGAAACGTCCCACACTCCACTTGAGGTCTTTCGTCAAATACCACTTCCTCCCAATCTGAAGCTAGATATCAGATATTCCAACTACTCACAGGCACAAAACGAGACAATACTTGTTTATTTGCTGAACATGGACTTTTTATTAGAACCAGAATACACGTCTTATATACAGTAGAAGAGGAGGTGCATACCTCCTACTCATATTACTCTACAATACATTTGTAAACAGAAACATAAATTAACATGAGCTAATTAACTAATCCCTTATGCAGCCAATGTGACTCCCTAACTACAATACACATTATCATACATCTCAACACAGAACTTCTTCATACAATTGCAGGGTCAATTGGCAAAAGCAACAATGGGTGAAAGACCCTTAGAAGTTATACTAGACTCCTTTTTAAATCATAACACAGGTGGCTGGAGTTGATGACATTAGTATCTAACGGTGTCCCAACATTATAAATCCGTCACTCTTTCTAATATGACATGTACAGCATTCACAGAGTCTGTGTCTTGGGGGGACATGGACCTGAATCCAAAGTAACACCACCTCAAGGATCTTCAGGCATACAGCTCACAAAGAGCACTGTTCCCACAAAGGCCAGGGCCCATGATTGCAAGGCAAGAGGCTAGCATTCAGTCCCCTCCAAAAGCCTCTGCCCTGGCTAGGTCTGTCACAGTAGGCTCCCCTATGTATCTAAGGTATATGGAATTTTACTATTGTGGCTTTCCTATGTCTCTCTGGTTGTGATATGAGTTAGTATGGCAGGTTACTCTTTGTTTCTATGAATGCCCTTCCAGATTCTATTTTGTCTATGCTTTTCCACAGCCAATGAAGGTAATTTCTGTCTGTCTTATATATTAATTTTTTTTTTTTTGAATGCACCAACACTTTCTCATAGTGCTGTCATTAGTGGTCATGCATTGGGGCAGCTGTCATCGTTATTCATCAAAGGCACTGACATGAGATCACAAGACCATTCTTTCACTAGTAAAATCAGAACACCAGCCAAAAATAACTAGATAATCGCATATTAACCACTTAATCACCGCCCTATAGCCGAAATACGGCTATAGGGCGGTTCCTGTACTCTAACAGGACGTCCATGGACGTCCTCCGTTAGAGTCAGGTGTGCGCGCCCAACCGGGCGCGCACACGCGATCACCGGTGCTCACCGGGTCCACGGGACCCGCAGCACCGATGATCGCGGTAAGGAGCCAATGGCGGCGGCTCCTTACCACGTGATCGCGCCGTCCAATGACGGCGCGACCACGTGTGTAAACAAATCTGACGTGCGTCAGATTCGCGCGCCCAAGCGGGCGCGCACACGCGGTCACGGCGCTCGGCGGGTCCACGGGACCCGCAGCGTCAGTGATCTCGGTAAGGAGCCAATGGTGGCGGCTCCTTACCACGTGATCGCGCCGTCCAATGACGGCGTGATCACATGTAAACAAACCGCGTCACTTGCTGACGCCGGTTCTTCCCTCCTCTCGCTGTACCGATCGGTACAGCGTGAGAGGAGAGCGCGGATGGCTGCAGCAGTGTGGGATGGATCTGTGACTATTGCAGTCACAGATCCATCCATCCCTGCTCAGCCATCCCTGCATTAACTCCTTCCTTCCCTGCGCAAAACTCTGCATACCCCCCCCAATACTCTGCATACCCCCCCCAATACTCTGCATAACCCCCCCCAATACTCTGCATAACCCCCCCCAATACTCTGCATACCCCCCCAATACTCTGCATACCCCCCCAATACTCTGCATACCCCCCCAATACTCTGCATACCCCCCCAATACTCTGCATACCCCCCCCAATACTCTGCATACCCCCAATACTCCTCAATACTCTGCATACCCCCAATACTCCTCAATACTCTGCAATACCCCGCAATACTCCGCAGTACCCCGCAATACTCCGCAGTACCCCGCAATACTCCGCAATACCCCGCAATACTCCGCAATACCACGCAATACTCCGCAGTACCCCGCAATACTCCGCAGTACCCCGCAATACTCTGCAATACCCCGCAATACTCTGCAATACCCCGCAATACTCTGCAATACCCCGCAATACTCCGCAGTACCCCGCAATACTCTGCAATACCCCGCAATACTCTGCAATACCCCGCAATACTCTGCAATACCCCGCAATACTCTGCAATACCCCGCAATACTCTGCAATACCCCGCAATACTCTGCAATACCCCGCAATACTCTGCAATACCCCGCAATACTCTGCAGTACCCCGCAATACTCCGCAATACTCCGCAGTACCCCGCAATACTCCGCAATACCCCGCAGTACCCCGCACAATACTCCCGCACAATACTCCCGCACAATACTCCCGCACAATACTCCCGCACAATACTCTGCAGTACCCCCGCGCAATACTCCCCCGCGCAATACTCCCCCGCGCAATACTCCCCCGCGCAATACTCTGCAATCGTTTTTTTTTTAGGCTTCCCAGCCTAGAGGGGAGATGTGGGGTCTTATTGACCCCATATCTCACTGTAAAGAGGACCTGTCATGCTATATTCCTATTACAAGGGATGTTTACATTCCTTGTAATAGGAATAAAAGTAACCAAAACATTTATTTTTGGGGAAAAAGGTGTCAAACTAAAATAAATAAAGTAAAATGAACAATAAAAAAAAAAAAAAAAAAATTACAGCGCCCCTGTACCCGTGTGCTCGTATACAGACGCGACCGCACACGTAAGTCCCGCCCACATATGAAAACGGTGTTCAAACCACACATGTGAGGTATCGCTGCGAACGTTAGAGCGAGAGCAATAATTTTGGCCCTAGACCTCCTCTCCAACTAAAAAGATGTAACCAGGAAAAACATTTAAAGCGTCGCCTATGGGGATTTTTAAGTCGCGTAGTTTGGCGCCATTCCACAAGCGTGTGCAATATTGAAGGGTGACATGTTGGGTATCTATTTACTCGGCGTAACTTCATCTTTCATATTATGCAAAAACATTGGGCTAACTTTACTGTTTTTTTTTTTTTTAAGCACAAAACTGTTTTGTTTCCAAAAAAAAAAAACGCGTTCGAAAAATTGCTGTGCAAATACAATGCGAGATAAAAAGTTGTAATGGCCGCCATTGTATTCTCTAGGGTCTTTGCTAAAAAAGCATATATAATGTTTTGGGGTTCTATGTAATTTTCTAGCAAATAAATGATGATTTTTCCATGTAGGAGAGAAATGTCAGAATTGGTCTGGGTGTTCCAGAACGCCTGATGGTGCTTCCTGCATGTTGGGCCTCTGTATGTGGCCACGCTGTGTAAAAGTCTCACACATGGGGTATCGCCATACTCGGGAGGAATAGCAGAATGTGTTTTGGGGTGTAATTTGTGGTATGCATATGCTGTGTGTGAGAAATAACCCGCTAATATGAACATTTTGTGGAAAAAAAAATTAAAATAAAAAAATCTTGATTTTGCAAAGAATTGTGGGGAAAAAATGACAACTTCAAAAAACTCACGATGCCTCTTTCTGAATACCTTGGAATGTCTTCTTTCCAAAAAGGGGTCATTTGGGGGGTATTTGTACTTTTCTGGCATGTTAGGGTCTCAAGAAATGAGAGAGGCTGTCAGTACATCAGATGTGATCAAATTGATCAATTTTCAGTAATTGGTACCATAGCTTGTAGACCCCATAACTTTCACCCAGACTAAATATTATCCATTTTTTTTTTTTTTTGTTACCAAAGATATGTAGCAGTATACATTTTAGGCCAAATTTATGAAGAAAAATTACTTTTCCTGACGCATTCATGGCAGCACACACTGGGTTGTGACTCCGCCCCCACAACCTGACAGGATTGGTTAGCTATAAATTTGAAGGGGAGAGACGCCCCGCATCATTCTCTTTTTTCATCCTCACCTGACAAGATTGAATGAACAAGCAAAAAGCATGCCTCTTACCGCAAATCGCCCCAGCAGGTTCAGCCTCTCCTGTTTGGAAGTCCCTCCTGTACAGTCTCTAAATGAGCTTTATGGTGGGAACCCCGTTCTGGTGGTCTCAGGGGCTTTGGAATTATACTGGCATCTGTAGCAAGCTTTAAAGAAGCTTCAAATCTCGCAGTGGCCCCCACTTTCGCTCTGTCTTTCCTTCCAGTGCAGTGTGTCCTTCCACAAAGGTATTTGTATCATTACATTTACCACCTAAGGTTAGTCCGTTTTGTACCTTTGTCTGCCTGTTGTTTTTTTCTCAGCTCTGCTGAGCCCTGTGGTTCCTCTGACACCCCATACTCTCGGGGTCACCGCTGCGTACCCTTGGCGCTCTGCACATGCGCGCAGCTCAGTGATGACGCCGCCTGTCTCCTCTGCCCTCTTCCAAAATGGCGCCGGGTGAGCGGGACGCTTCTGCACATGCACGCGTCATTAAAAAAAAGAAGGAAAAAAGAAACAGTCCTATTGCTCTGTAGTTCTGGCTGCCACACTGCTGCTCTGCTCTACTCAGAGTGAAGATTGCACCAGGTGTGTGCAGGCATGTCCCAGATCAGCCTGGGCTAATTGATTACACACAAAAAAAAAAAAAAAGGAATAAATAGGATAGAAGATATTATACAAGCGCCCAGAGGCGATTCAGTTTGCATGTGCCGCGCTATATAAGTTTTCATCATTCATTCATTCAATACATTTATATATTAATTTATAACATACCATAGAAGAAAGTGTATCCATAATTTAACAATTAATATAATCCAAAAAAAAAAAAAAGGATAGATATATGTATATACAATTATTATATTAATTTAATAAATAGAAATGTTGGGGGGGAACATATTGTAATGTTTTCCCTTCTCTCTTTTTTCCCACCTTTTCGGGCTGTCTCTCTGCTATCCTCATGGGAGCCACTGCCCTCGCAGACCACCATCAGCTGACCAGGTATAGAGGCCATCCAGAAGGTGGTAAGTAGAGGGGAGACAAAAAAGAGAGCCTGGCCACTGACGCTACAGTTTTGGTAGCCCTATCGGGTCAAGAGACGCAAGTTTGCGGCACAGAGGGAGATTCTAGCCATGCTTCCGGCAGAAGGCGCAAGAAATCGCTCAAGGTTACCCTCTTGATTTCTTCAATCAAGGCATAGCCGCTCGCGTCACAGCACTCCCGTCATAGTCGGTCCCACCGCAGACGATTACCTTCATCCCAGACAGAGCTATCTTACCCGCACCACGGCAAATGTTTGCCAAATATGCGGGGCGCCATCCTTGCCAGGGGAATTGGCCTGCCACTCGTGCTTCATCGAAGTAACCAAGGATTCAGAGGCCAGAGTAGATACTGAGCTCCCAGGAGAATCGCCACAGGGATCATATGTGGGCGATCCTTCCCCAAGCACTTCGCCCGGCCGTTACGCCAGGGTGCAGTAACCCTCTCTAAGAATGAGGAGTGTGAGCAGGCGTCGGACTGTCTCTTTTTGGTTGAACCATTTGCCCATTCACTCAAGGAAGCGATCGGCTGGGAGGAGGTTATGGCAGAACTTCTGAAGGTTCAGAAATATTTCCCGGTGCTGAAAAGGGGGTCCTGAATCATTTCCCTTCATCGAAGAGCTGGAGAACCTCATAAAGGATAAGTGGGGGGGTCGCATAAGCGGCCCAGTATGAGCAACAAGTTTGCAGATTGTACCCCTTGTGGTAGTCTAAGATCGATTCTTTGATCAATGCAACTACGGTCGATTCATCTTTAATGCGACTCGCTAGAGACGTTTCTCTACCGATTGAAGACGCAGTTACCTTCCGGGACGCTCTTGATCATAAAATCAATATAGAACTGAAGAAAGCCTGCTCCACGACAGGAGCCGCTTGTAGGCCGGCTATCACCACAGCGGCAGTCGCTAAAACTATCGCTGCATAGGCAGCTAATGTTGAGAATCCCATTCTAGAAGGAGCCGACCAGGGGAAGATATTCTCCTCCCTGCAGGAAAATTAAGTTGGCTTACGGCTCCTGAGGGGGCGACTTCATGGCTGGGAAGAGCCTTATGGCTGAGACCCTGGATAGCGAAGGCAGCGTCAAAATCAACTGGTGCAAAATTCCATATGGCGGCTCAAGTGTATTCGGCACAAAGATGGACTCGGCCATCTCCAAGGTTACCGGGGGAAAGTCTGGTCTGATTTCTCCGATAGGAAAACCAGAGCCCCAGAAGGGCCCCGCTTACAGGCATGATCTTTCTGTCAAGTACAGGGATGTTAGATCCTACCGCCCCGGCAGGGAATTTAGGAGGGACTGGAAGACTCGACCCTCCTTCATGTAGATACAGTAAGCCAATCACAGCTGGGGAACAGCAGAAGTCCTTTTTGAGGGTCCGTCTGCCCACCCAGCTCAGGTGAGCACCAGACTCAAGAGATTCGCTCGGATATGGGCAACTCGTATAACAGATCCATGAACACTATCCTCTATCAAGAACGGTCACAATTGGAAATTCATGGGCACATTGCCAGGGAACACATTCCAGCCTACCAAGTACTTCCGCACCAGAAAGGGAGGGGGTTTTATTCCCCTTTATTTCTGGTACAAAAAAAAAAACGGGGATCTACGTCCAGTCTTGGACCTAAAGAATTTCAACAGACGATCAAAATAGAGGCCCTCAGATTGGAAAAGCCTTCAGTCCATTTTGTCAGTGGACGTGGGAGACTGGATGCTATCTCTAGATTTTTCGGGCGTTTACCTTTACATCCCAGTTCATCTTACCTTCCAGAGGTCCCTTCGGTTCTCAATCGATCAATCCCATTTCCAATTTTGGTGCCCCCCATTCGGCATCGCCTCAGCACCCAGAGCATTCGGCAAGTTAGGGTGTTCCTAGGGGCAGAATAAAATACCAGGTTGTACCGGGTGCAACTCCCTCAAGAGAGGCTGAAGCCCTTGCTCCAGAAGATACAAAGTCTGCTATCATCCAGACGTCTAACTGTCAGAGCCTGCCTCAGTACCCAGGGGTCCATGTCAGCATCCATACCCTTGATACAGTGGCCCCTGTGGCACATGCGAGTCTTACAGAACTCCTTTCTCAGGCAGTGGAATAGAACGTCAATACTCCAAACCATTCACATCCCGAACTGGGTAAAGCAATTAGTATGGTGGTGGACACACCCGTCCGACCTCAGGGAGTCCATTCCAAAAGTTCCCCCTAGTCCAGAAGTAGTAACATCGGACGCCAGCCAGGGGTGATGGGGTCCACACTATCTAGACTGAGTAGCCCAAGGACAGTGGCATTTTCGGGCTCAGGGCATATTGTCAAATATTTTAGAGCTCAGAGCAGCCTTTCAGGCCCTCCTGGCCATTGCGCCTCTTCTATAGAGGAAGAGTGTCCTGATCAGGATGGACAACAAGTAGCGGTGTCATGTATCCAGAGACAGGGGAGCATCAGGAGTCGCACGCTTCATAATGGAAGGGGCACAAGTGCACCTGTTAGATCTGTGGGGAGTATGCGTCCCAGCAACACAGAATTCGTTGGCCAACTACCTAAGCCGAGAGACACTTTCAAACACACGAACGGTCCCTGAACCAACAGGTATTCTCCATTCTTACGAAAACTAGTACCAGAACCAGAAGTCGACCTAGCGGCCACGCCAAAGAACTCCAAGTGTCAGAGGTTCCTGTCCAGAGCCCACTTTCCATTACCTGAAGGGACAAACTGCCTAGTTCTTCCATGGAGCTGCGAGCTAGGGTACATTTTTCTTCCAACTTCTCGGATTACAAGATTCCTGTCCCGACTTCGGAAGTCCTCAGCCACAGTTATTGTACTAATACCGTTCCGGCTGAGGAGGCCATGGTTTACGACCCTGCTACAACTAGGTACGCGGCCTCAATACATCTTCCAGTAACCTGGGATCTCATACATCAGTGGCAATTCTTCCATCCAGCCCAGAGAAGCTGCATTTGCCAGCTTTGAAGCTGAGAGGGCTAGGTTAGGGGAACTAGGATACTCTCAGGAGGTAATATCAACCTTAGTACAAGCTCTAAGGAGCTCCACTGATGTCACCTATACTAGGATCTGGGAGAGGTTCGTGTCATCGCAGCAAAGACATTGGAATCCCATCTCAAATTCTTGAATTTCTTCAGTCAGGGTTTAACAAGGGCCCAGGCTTGGGTACCCTGAAGGTGCAAGTATCTGCCCTTTCAGCCATGACGGGTACTAGATGGGCTCTTCATCATCTGGTCACTCTGTTCCTCAGGGCCTACGTAAGATCAGACCACCTACGAGGCCAGCCTTTCCAACAGGGGATCTCTGTGTAGTACTCGAGGCCCTGTCCAATCCACCTTTTTCTCCATTCAACTTAGTCTCACCGTGGAACCTAGCTCTGAAGATGGCTTCCCGTATTGCTATCACCTCAGTTAAGAGGGCGCCGGAGATACAAGCACTTATGGCTATGGAACCCCTATTCAGTGTTATTCCCTGACAGAGTGGTTCTGAAGCCCTCAGACCATTTTTATCCAAGGGTAACTTCCTCCTTTCATTATAACCAGGACATCGTCCTTTCGTCTTTTACTAATGAGAGGGGCGAGTCCCATGACTAGGATGTCAAGTCTACCATCTCCAGTTACGTCACAGCTACATCTCAGGAAGACGGATTCTCTCTTGATTATCCCACACGGGAGCAGACGAGGTCAGCCAGCTACCTCCCGTACCATTACCTCTTGGTTGTTAAAGCTATCAAGGAGACCTATTCCATCCAGCAACTTACGCCTCCTAGAGGGCATTAGGGCTCATTCGACAGGGGCAGAGGCCACTTCTTGGGCAGCATATTGCGGGACTTCACCGGAAACCATAGGCAGAGCAGCAACTTGGTCTTCCCAACACATCTTCATTTCTCACTACAGAGTGAATTCTGCTCTCCTGGCTACCGTCGACTTCGGCAGATCTGTTCTTAGAGCCAATTCCTCAGCGCTATAAAGAATAAATATTACTGTTTTCTTGCACCCTCCCGACTGGCGAGTTATATCCCAGTGTGTGCTGCCATGAATGCGTCAGGAAAACGGAAAATTGTATACTCACCTTTCCGTAATTTTCCTTTCCTGACGCATCTTCATGGCAGCACACAGATGCCCACCCTGCTGTTTTATGATGATATATACAGAGAATGATGCGGGGCGTCTCTCCCCTTCAAATTTATAGCTAACCAATCCTGTCAGGTTGTGGGGGCGGAGTCACAACCCAGTGTGTGCTGCCATGAAGATGCGTCAGGAAAGGAAAATTACGGAAAGGTGAGTATACAATTTTCCGTTTTTTGCAAAATTTTATAATAGAAATGAAGAAAAATTCATTTTTTTACAAAATTTACGTTCTTTTTTCATTTATAGCGAAAAAAATAAAAACCGCAGAGGTGATCAAATACGACCAAAAGAAAGCTCTATTTGTGGGAAAAAAAGGACAAAAATTTCATTTGGTTAGAGTGTTGTATGACTGAGTTATTGCCATTCAAACTGTGAGAGCACCGAAAGCTGAAAATTGGTCTGGTTATTAAGGGGGTTTAAGTGCCCAGTGGTCAAGTGGTTAAAACATAAAGCATAATGCTTTTCTATCTCAAGATGCCCTTAGTCATTCAACCTACTTTCATTGAGCCCAGGTCATCCTGAAACCACCCGAGTCTGTGACTGGACAGTAAAAGGAGAAGCCAACTTTATTGGAACAGTTTGGGGATGGCCCCTTGTTCCAACATGACTGCGCACCAGCACACAAAGCAAGGTCCGTAAAAACATGGATGAGCAAATTGGGTGTTGAGGAACTTGACTGGCCTGCAAAGAGTTCTGACCTCAACCTGATAGAACACCTTCGGGATTAATAAGAGCAGAGACTGCGAGACAGGTCCTCTCATCCAACATCCGTACCTGACCTCACAAATGGGCTTTTGGAAGAATGGTCAAACATTCCCATAGACGCACTCCTAAACTTGAAGCTATTGTAGCTGCAAAGGGTGGGCCAACCCAATATTGAACCCTACAGACAGGGATGCCATCAGGGGGTACAGGCAGTACACCTGTACGAGGCTCGGCGGTCCCTGTAGGGCCACGAGAACTGCTCGTAGTGTCCTGCCCCCCCTGCTCAACAACTCAGATGTGACAGACAAAATTCTGGCGGAGTCCCGCGGCAGCAAAACCCCCACCCCCGCGCTCAACAACTCAGATGGCAGGTGATTGCTCTCCAGGGGGCCCCTTCATCAAAGCTGTAAGGGGCCCCAAAATTCCTGATGGCAGCCCTGCCTACAGACTAAGACTGGGGTGCCATTAAAATTCACGTGTATATATAAAGGCAGGCATCTAATACGTTTGTCAATCTAGTGTACCAATGCGCCGTAGGGAATCGGGCAGTGAAGCCGGAACGCTTCACTTGCTGGTTCCCTCAGAAGGTGGCGATGGGGGGAGCAGATAGACAAGCAATTGCTCTTCTTATGCTGCAGACGTCGCTGGACCCCAGGACAGGTGAGTGTCTATTTAAAGTCAGTAGATGCTGACTTTTAATAATTTTTTTTTTTTTTTTACAGCGGAGATCCGCTTTAATATTGAACCCTACAGACTAAGGCTGGGATGCTATTAAAGTTCATATGTGTGTAAAGGCAGGTGTTCCAATACTTTTGGTAGTGTGTGTATGTGTGTATATATATATATATATATATATATATATATATATAAATAGTGTATTTTTGGATTGTAGAAGGAAACCAGAACACCTAGAGGAACCCACTAATACACGGGAAGATCTTTCAATCTCTATACATTTATGGTGCATTCTGAGAACGGGGACTTGGTGTTGCCTCCATATCAAACATTTAGTTAGTGCTCTAGTACTGTGACATTACTGTCATATCAGACAGGTGCAGGATAAATACCCAGAGCGTGTGATGCATGAATACAAAGTATTCCCATATGCACTTTTTAAAGTAAACAGGCGTCTGTTTCTGCATGTGGGATGTGACAAAATGTTGTGGTAGCAAAAACTAAAATACATTGAAAGCCTGATACTTTTTTTCCTATCACTGGGGTCATCTAATAGGTGATGTAGGACCAAGGTTTGAAGTGTTGGCCACTGTGACCTAAGGGGACAAAGGCCCACCTTCCTCCTTCCCTGTGACATTTAAATGCAGGCACACCATTTCTCATTGGGGTTATTTTCTGCTTGGTTCCTCCCCTCTGTTTATCAATCGTAATGTAACCATAAAGACCAGGCTACAGTTGTGGTACTGATGGCAGGGTGGTATATGAGAGTATGACTTCTGCCAGTGGCGGCTGGTGCTCAAAATTTTTGGAGGGGTGCAAACAAATGGGGAAAAAAACATCAGCCGCAGCCACTGTGCCCCCCCTCCAGCTGCAGCCACTGTGCCCCATCAGATGCTGTCCGGAACTTGCCTGTCTCAGACCAGGTCAGCGGCGGTCCCCATTGGGGTTATTTTCTGCTTGATTCCTCCCCTCTGTTTAGCAATTGTAATGTAACCATAAAGACCAGGCTACAGTTGTGGTACTGATGGCAGGGTGGTATATGAGAGTATGACTTCTGCCAGTGGCGGCTGGTGCTCAAACTTTTTGGAGGGGTGCAAACAAACGGAAAAAAAAACATTAGCCGCAGCCACTGTGCCCCCCCTGCAGCTGCCGCCACTGTGCCCCATCAGATGCTGTCCGTAACTTGCCTGTCTCAGATCCTCCATGTCTTCCGTCCTCTCTCAGGTGTCCAAAACAGACCCGGCAACCTGATTGGCTGAGAGGCGGATTCAGTGTTAGCAAAGCGAATTCCTTCAACTTGCTAACACCCAGCTGGGTGAACAGCGAACGCCCAGCATTGTGCCCGCTGTTCACTTTTTTGGGCGCCTAATATAACTTTAATCTAAAATTTTGAAACCTTTTTTTTTTTGAGTTTTTGTGCTGGCTAGCTGAAAAAAATGCTGGGGAAATGGTTTGTATTCTGTTAATTGCCCTGCCCATGGGCACCTTGCTTGGTATATTGATCTGAGCGCTTACCATTTTTCCAAACCTGAGCTTTTTGCCCAAGAGTGCCTCTGTTTTGTCTCCATCTTTTTTGAAAAATAAATCCAGTCGGGTTTGTTTGAACATAACTAATGTAGCGTAGACACATCCAGAGACGAAAACATTTTTTCTTCCTGTGGGTTAATTAAATATTTAAATGATTGCTCGCAAGATGACATCACCCAGTAGAAACAGATCAGTCTTTCCTCTTGGCCGTTTAAGAAAGATGGCATCAGTGTTTCCGAGCCACAATATGAATAGCAGTTGCATACTCTTGGACGGATGCATTGCATTACATGGGTACGGTGAGGGCCGGGTTTGGCAGGGCTCCCAATTCGTCTGAGCTAAAGCTCCCATGATGCCGCAATGCTCCTAAGGCAGGCCGATAATACCTATGAATGGGCACCGTTCCCAGATCAACCATTTTAAAACTGACACTTATGAAACACGCATGCTGAACTGTGTGCAGATCTAATACTGAGGATACAATGATGTATAAAGGCCAGGGAACTGTTATGCATTGAAACCAATTTGAGATTGGTAGCCCTAGGGCAGCCTTTCTTAACCCTAATAACATGGAGGGACCCCTAAAATAGAATTCAGGTCTCGGGGAACCCCTGCTAATTGTTTCATCTACAGCTCACAGTACATTAGTATGTTGGTCATTGGGAAGAATGCTCCTTACATCAGTGGGAGGAATACGTCTTACGTAGGTGGTCAATGGGAGGAATACTTTTTACGTTGGTCAGTGGGATAAATGATGTAGCACCCTGGAGTTTAGGCAGGGTTGCTCCTCACAAATTTACTTGCCAGAAGTAGTTATCCTGGTTGGGTAATAGAGATCCATTGATTTCTCTCCAAGACCCCTTTCACACTGAGCCGCTCATGGCGTCGGCGGTAAAACTCTATTTTTAGTGCCGACGCTATGGGCTGATTTGCAGCGTATTTCGGCCGCTAGCAGGTGCGGTTTTACCCCCCCCCCCGTGGCTGAGAAAGGGTTAAAACTGCCCGCAATGCGCTGCTGCAGCAGCGCCTCGGGAGCAGTATAGCCGCACTGTCCCATTGATTTCAATGGGCAACAGCGGTGGAGGAGCAGTATACACACCGCTCCAAAGATGCGGCTAGCAGAACTTTTTTTTTTTACCATTATATTACCGCAACGCTCCAGTGTGAAAAAATTGTGCAGCTGTTTGAGGGCGGATTGCAGGTGCTATTTTTAACACTATTGCGCCTGCAATACGCCCTCAGTGTGAAAGAGGTCCAAGTTTGGCCTTGTTGCACTTTTCTCTTCTACCACTAGGTGGCCGGGTACTTGGTGGTACGAAATATGAGAAGGGAAACGTAAAGTCAGGTTATGAGTATATGGGTTATCTCAACCAATGGGCAGGGGTTTTCTTGGATCCCTTGGCCTGCTGGGAGAGCCTATATATTCAGGTGATCTGTGTTCTGTGCCACCTGGACGGCTGTCTGCATACCTCCCAAATTTTTGAGATGGGAATGAGGGACACCCATCGGAAAAAGTATACAGGCATAGGATACACCCCCTTGCCACGCCCCCAAGATTGGTGAAACCCACAAGTGCTTTTTTTTAAAATTTATTTTTTACCACTGCTATTCCTTTTTATATTGGCTTTTCGAAATTACAAATGCAGCCATTTAGAAATCAGATGAAAGGTTTTAGGGCTGGAAAACGCTTTCTGATAGTTAAAAGGTGCATTTTATATACATCTATACAGATCAGGCCAAAATGAGAGACAAATGAGGAATGAGGGACAGGGGGGCATTGCTCCAAATCAGACTCTGCTGTCTGGGTGGAAATGTGTTGTACTGGCCGGGCAGCTAGGCCAGAGATTGGGCCTGTCCCGGGCACATCTGTCTGCTGGGCTGACAAGTGCTTTTTTTTTACCATTTAACTATTCCTTTTTATATTGGCTTTTGAAAGTTACAAATGCAGCAATTTAGAATTTGAACGCTTTAGCGCTGGAAACACTTTTTGAAAAATAAAAAGTGCATTTTATATACAACTATACAGATCGGACCAGAGCAGTCGCTAATCTTTTGGAAATACTCTCCCCTTGGTTTCAAAAACGATCACTTTCTGTAATTAAAATGCATGCATTTCCAGTCCTGGCCCAGCTAGAAGGGAAGGCTGACAGAAGTTTTGGCCAATTTCACATGGGGTGGATTATTTTCCAATCATCGGGGGGATCAGTTCACAGATCCCCTTATGATCAGAGCAGAGTGGGAGGATGGCACATTCGTGTCCTATACAGACTTGACATGGACAGAGCCCGCTCTGCTCTACTAATGGCTGTGAGTAAATGGAATCTGCTGTCTGTTTACACTCAACTACCCTCCAATCTTGTCTGCGTTTTTTATTTTTGTGGACCAAATCAGACTGAAGGTAGGTCTGATCACAATGGCTGTATGAAAGGGGCAATACAGTGCTGAGGTAGAAAGGAGAGGATACCAGGGAGATGAGATAACACACTATCTCTTTAAAGCGGAGTTCCGATATAAGCAGCTACAAATACTGCAGCTGCTGACTTTTAATAATCTTAACACTTGCCTGTCCTGGGTCCAGTGATGCGGGCGTACGAAGCAGCGCTCCTCTCCGCGACGCCGGCATCACTACTGTGCGCACAGCCGGGCATGCACTGCGCATTCGTGAGCTGTGGTTCGCCGAGTAATCATCTGGGACCTGTGATGTGTCCTAGGTGATTGCCGAGAGGGAGGGGGAGAGGTGAACTTCCTTCCGGCGCCCCAGGAAGAAGTGGTTGAGGGGGAAGTAGTTTGGTTGAGTGGTAAAATGCAGTAGAGTCTCTGCAGTCAATACATAATCTTCTATTCTGTATCTGCTCTGCAGGGAATTTTGGATAGATAATATGAAAACAGATTTCAGACCAGCGATATTAAAAAAAAAAAAAAAAAAAAAACACTTATTTTTTATTTTTAAAGTGTAAACTCCTAGCCCTCCTGCCCTTCGATACCCGCTGTGCTTGCCCCTGTAGGTAATGAGCTGTCAGTGCCTATGCAGCCCATGTTTTAACCCAGGGATTCCCCCTTCTTTTTGCAGGGCTTCCAGGACAGATCAGAACAATTCTTATTGGTCAGCGCTGACACAGAGAATTGTTTTGATCCATCTCAGAAGTCCTGCAGAAAGAAGGGGGAGAAGAGCAGGATAGGGAACATGGGCACTGACAGCTAATCACCCACAGAGATAAGTACAGTGGGGACTAGGGTGGTTGGGATGTGTAGGATGTTTGTGCACCTTTTTTTTATTCTTTCTGAAAGGGTAAACAAACCTTTTAGGCCTCCTTCACACCAGCGGACGGATCGAGTCGCCTGTGCG
This sequence comes from Rana kukunoris, assembly GCA_029574335.1. NCBI lineage: Eukaryota > Metazoa > Chordata > Amphibia > Anura > Ranidae > Rana > Rana kukunoris. The sequence goes on along the minus strand of CM056059.1, from coordinate 179,123,270 downwards.
TCTTTCAGGAGGTCCCGATCGGACCACCTATTGTTCTCTATGGGGTGGCGGGTGTCAGCGGACATGTGTTCGCTGGCATCCGATTCGGTTTGCTAAAAATGGATGGATACATTCGCCATCCATCCAATCGGATAGAAACGGACATGTATTCCATCTGACCTCCCCATTGGGCACAGCGAGCTGTGTCCGTCTCTGCTCTGCATAGCAGAACGGACACTGACCTGTCATCCACCTGCTTAGCGGGGATCAGCGGAGAGTAGGGTGACCACATTTACAAACTGCCTGTAGTGCCCCCTCGCTAAAAACTAGTTGACTGGGAGAGTTACTTTGCTCCCGGTCGTGATTTGCTCAGGTTAATGACCTGTGTCATTCTGGAAAGGTCCACTGGCTCGGACTGCATTCTGGGGATGTGAGTATCATCTTTGGCTGCCAGTGGGAGCCAGAGGGGTTTCTGGAGGATGGAATCTTCCCCAGCGGCCAATTGGAGGGGTTTTTCCCTGCTGGGCATGCTGGGAGAGGTATATCTGTGATGGAGGTCATGTGTTCGGGGTTCTTTTTTCTTCTCCTGCGCGGGGTCCCGGAGTCGGGGTGCGGCACCCACCTTCAGGTTGTGCGCATCCATGGACCCTGCCGGCGTGGCCCACCTGGCCAAGCTTCCAGGCTTTGCTGAGTCTCAGTCTGGGATGAAACCAAAGGGACCCCAGTGACTTACTGGGTTCCCGATGCCGTAGAGGATCTGGCGCCCGGGCCATAGACAGGTACGCTCTGCTGTCACCTGGTGATCTGTGCCGAAATAACTGCTGGGAGGATTTGCTCTATTCGGACATTTACAAACTATCTAGACTACATTGGCTTTTGGCAGAGGCCTAGAGCCGGGTCAGTGAGAGAGACCTGTTCCTCCCAATCAGCATTTAAAGTGGCGACGCGTGCAAAATTGTATCTTCAAGGGGCTGATTTTGCTGTACATATATCCAGGCCTGACATTGAGAATCTCTATCTCTTCATCAACCTATTCTCCTTTCACCGAGTTAATGTTCGGCTATGTTGGACTGAAATTAAAGCATTGAGAAAATCTTTATTGACGGTGTGGACACTCAATTATTACTAAGTGGCTTCTGGTGCACCCCTAGACCAAGCAAGGGTAACTTAATCTGCCGATCCCATATTAATCCAGCAGCCCTTTCGGGGGTAACGCTACATGCCATTCAGGGACACACCCCCTCTCTTACCTTCCCCCAAAAAAGATGAGGGGGCGGGGGGTAATATAGTCTCGGGGTTGATGGGGAATTTGGCGGCGGGTTATTTGTCAGCTGAATGTGCCACTTGCCACCAGATGCAATGCTGCTTGCCGCCCATAGCCTGCCACCAGATGCAGTGCTGCTGTCACTCCCTCTGCATGAGCCACTTGTGTAGAAGGAAAGGAGTGGTGTCACTATCTGGAGAGTGAAGATCACGCCACTCCCTGCTGCTTGCAGCTGGGTTTTTGAGAAGGAGGAAGTGCAGAGGTGGGTGGGGACAGCAGTGCTGCACTAGGCGCAGGCCTCGCTCCCGGTCTCACTGTCTGAGGGTATGTTGTCACTAGTTGCAAGATGCCAGGCAGCGCTGGCCATAGCAACCAGTTCCGGAAATGTAGTTATTAGTTAGTAGGGGGTGGCTGCGATCTCTATTTTATTCCAGGACATTGTATTGTCTCGGAATGAAGGTGCCCGGGACCCAGGACAGACATGTCAATTGCGGGACAGTCCCGGGAAATCCGGGACACGTGGGCACCCTAGCGGAGAGATCCCCTGCTGAGCAGGCGCATCCTCTTTGGCAGATTCCAGCCCGTGTGAAAAGGGCCTTACTTTATACAATTTAAATATTTTATTGCTATCTGTCTCTCTTGTGGGCATTTCCCCTGTACTTCTGATTTTACCAGGACAGTGAGTGAGGGGAAATCTCTTCGGCATTCAACACTTCCGTGAGTGTCGGATATCTGTTTCTCATTGTATGCTGTGCTGCCATCCTCTGACCTCTACATTACTACAGGACTCGGCAGTGTCCCAGGGGTCGGTTGCTGTAAAATCTTGTAGGCTTGAGGTCGTAGTACTGCAAGGAAGGAAAGATATTAAACACGGGCCGCCACAGAAATGAATACAAGAGCTTTGCTCCTTCAGGGACTTTTCATCTGGATTTTCTCTCAATCTTTCAGGGTCGCTATATAAATAATAATATTTTGTGTGACGCTGAGAAACGCAATACGCTATTCCTGCCTCAGGGTTCAGGTGTTTAATATACAAATTAGCGAATACGCCAAAGTGTTAATTGGCGAACATATTTAACATGCTGAAAATAGTTGCAAAAAAAAGTGAGTTATGAAAATACATATTTATTAACAACTTCTGTGCTTTCACACTGAGCAGCGCCGGGCATCGGCGGTAAAGCGCCACTATTTTTAGCGGCGCGTCACTGTAGTTTTTACAGCACTATTCAGCTGCTAGTGGGGAGCTTTTAACCCCCTGCTAGTGGCCAAAAAGGTTAAAGCCGCCCACAAAGTGCCGCTGCAGAGGCACTTTGACAGCAGTTTGGCGCTGCCCATTAATTTCAATAGGCAGGGCGCTTTAGGAGCAGTGTATATGCCGCTACTACAGCGATTCAGGACTTTTTATTTTTTTTACCACCCTGCCAGCGTACCGCTCCAATGTGAAAGCCCTAGGGCTTTTTACATTGGAGTGAAAGGAGAGGCTCTTTCAGTATTCTGACTCTGATTGCTGTGAAGCAATTTATCCCTTGTGAGACCACTATGCCTGGCATGTATACGGTATAATCACTGAAGACGATCCTTGTCAGATGGCTGAACTTGCCAAATACCGTTTCCATCCACAGATGTGCTTTATTCTGAGCATAAGGATACAACCGATGAATAGATTGTGGTATTTATGCGGTCAAAAAATATTGTCTGTTGCTTGCTATGCAGAAAACATGTGTCCTGTTGGCTGCATCCATGACACAGGAAGTACAATATCTGTATGTAATGCTCCACCCATTCTTCCTAAGGAAATGTGTCATAACATCAGGGAAGGGAACATGGAAAAACAAGTGCATCACCACAAAAGGTCACTAGATGGCAGCATGTGAACTAAATATAAACGTCCATAGAAAAATGGTTCAGGGAAACAATGTAAATAAATTCTGTGCCCCATTGGGGCGGCACATTCAGGGCGCTTTGCAGGCACTATAGCGCATGCAAGTTGCCTCATTGTGAAAGCAGCCTAAAGGATACGTTTACATTGAATTATTCCAGGTATTTGAATTGCGTAGTTACTATATATTACAAGGATCCATATTCCACATCTGTAGAATCAGTGTAGTAGTTGCCGCTGCTATATTGATCCCCACTGTTTTCTAGGACCTGTGCCGAGCGGCTGCATAGTTGACAAAGGGGGTTGCTCACTCTGCACCGCCACCATTCACAGAACATTCTTTTCAGTGAACACAAAAGGCTCTCTGGGTGATGTGCAAATCGTGACATCACGACTCCATCGTTCAACCTCATACAATCAAAAAATGCCTTCTATTCCAGGAAAAAAATAAAAATACAAGGCTTTTTGTAAATGGCAGCTGTGCCGAGCAAGCAACCCTCTGTTTTCTCTATGCAGATGGCACAACACCAGGAGGCTTCAAGGTATGGAATATGTATACTCATTTAGGCCTGGACTTGCCATTGGGCACAATGGGAATTTTCCTAGTGGGCTGGGGCCATTGGGCCGCTTGTCCATGGACATTCACTTCAGGAGGCTGCCTGCATAAGAGGAAAACAAGCCCAGCTCCCCCCTCGCCTTTTAATATAAACTGCATTATGTCTCTCTAGTTCCCTGGTGCCCAATCTTAAGCCCTCGGAGCTTGATTAGGGTGGGAACATTGATTAGGGTAATAGGATTGATCTCCATGTAGCCTCATGTAACACATTCCCCGTTCTGTATTGTATTCTGCAGCATATCCCCAGCTAAAAATGTATCGTGTCCACACTCTCTGACACACATTTTTATTCTATTAGGTCTGCAGTCTTTGACAGTCCTCTAAAGCATTTCATATACTGTACTGGGCATTATCTGTGGCCCACTGGTGATGTCAGGGGCTACATTAGTGGCCCCCTTTAGCTTATAACTTGACAACCACTGCTCTAGGCTTGGCAAGGCTACATGCCAAAAAATCGTATATAAACACTATAAACCATAACAAGAATAATTCAATATATAGTAAAACCTTGGATTGCGAGCATAATCCGTTCCAGAAACATGCTTGTAGTCCAAAACACTTGTATATCAAAGTATTTTTACAGGGTATAAAAGAGAAGAGTTGCTAAATGTTGTACCTTCATTAAATGTAACCATATTGCTACACTTAGAGGCTCCTCTCTTCTCTTTTTATACTCAGTTGGGACATGACGCTACTCTTATATCAAGACATCGCTTGTATATCAAGGGAAAAATATATTAAAACATTTTGCTTGACTTGCAAAACGCTCTCAAACCAAGTTACTCTCAAACCAAGGTTTTACTGTGTGTGTGTGTGTATATGTGTGTGTGTGTATATACACACACACACACACACACACACACACACACACACACACACACACACACACACACACACACACACACACAGAGTTGATGTGCAAATATTGAATCCTATATAAATGAATGACCAAATAAATGGTGAAAGTCCATACTGGTGAACATTCCAAAGTGATAGAATCCGTCTATCCAAAAGAAAGTGCAATGTGAATTGGCAAAGGGGCTCCGCCACTAGAAACATCCTCTTGGCCTACACCTCCTATCAGATGAGCAGGACCATCAATTATAATGGACAAAGTAGCCCAGGACAAAATATAAGCAACTGATCATCCAGCAGAGATTAGCAGTCAGTATATAAGCTGTGGGTTCTAATCGGGGACTCAAAGAAATGGTAGAAAGAAACTCCCATAGTGAAGCCCATCAAAGGTTGAAACCTCCTTAATACAGTGCAGTCGCCCTGTCCCATGTGCAGAAAACCCCCCCCAAAGCATGATGCTACCACCCCCATGCTTCACAGTAGGGATGGTGTTCTTGGGATGGTACTCGTCATTCTTCTTCCTCCAAACACGGTTAGTGGAATTATGACCAAAAAGTTCTATTTTGGTCTCATCTGACCACATGACTTTCTCCCATGACTCCTCTGGATCATCCAAATGGTCATTGGCAAACTTAAGACGGGCCTTGACATGTGCTGGTTTAAGCAGGGGAACCTTCCGTGCCATGCATGATTTCAAACCATGACGTCTTGGTGTATTACCAACAGTAACCGTGGAAACGGTGGTCCCAGCTCTTTTCAGGTCATTGACCAGCTCCTTCCATGTAGTCCTGGGCTGATTTCTCACCTTTCTTAGGATCATTGATACCCCACGAGGTGAGATTTTGCATGGAGCCCCAGTCCGAGGGAGATTGACAGTCATGTTTAGCTTCTTCCATTTTCTAATGATTGCTCCAACAGTGGACCTTTTTTCCCCAAGCTGCTTGGCAATTTCCCTGTAGCCCTTTCCAGCCTTGTGGAGGTGTACAATTTTGTCTCTAGTCTTTGGACAGCTCTTTGGTCTTGGCCATGTTAGTAGTTGGATTCTTACTGATTGTATGGGGTGGACAGGTGTCTTTATGCAGCTAATGACCTCAAACAGGTGCATCTAATTTAGGATAATAAATGGAGTGGAGGTGGACATTTTAAAGGCAGACTAACAGGTCTTTGAGGGTCAGAATTCTAGCTGATAGACAGGTGTTCAAATACTTCTTTGCAGCTGTATCATACAAATAAATAGTTAAAAAATCATAAATTGTGATTTCTGGATTTTTTTTTTTTGATTATGTCTCTCACAGTGGACATGCACCTACGATGACAATTTCAGACCCCTCCATGATTTCCAAGTGGGAGAACTTGCAAAATAGCAGGGTGTTCAAATACTTATTTTCCGCACTGTATATAGTTGTATATAAAATTCACTTTTTATCTATGAAAGGTGTTTCCCAGTGTTTAACCTTTTATCCAATTTCTAAATTGCTCTAAATTTCAAAATCCAATATAAAGGATCAGTAGTGGTAAAAAAAAGTGCTGATGGGTTAACCAATCCTTTATTGTACAATTCTCCCTTAAAGGGACATGGCAGGGGGTGTGTGCCTACATACTTGGGTGTCCCTCATTCCCATCTCAGAAAGTTGCATTACATCAGCATGTGCGAACAAGTCGAGGTTCCCCTTTTGGGTGGAGCTCCACTTGAAATGATCTCCTCCTCCTATTTAGAACTACATTTCCCAGCAGCCCTTGGGAGAAGCTGTGTGATCTTCAGCAGTAGGCATTGTCTTTTTAATTTTTTTTCCACGGTCACAACACATGTTGGGGAAAGCCCAGTGTGCATATGTAAAATTTTTAGTTTACACAGAAGATGCCGAAGGACAGGATGGCTATGCTGCAGGAATTTAAGGCGCCTTCTTGTGGTATTGCAAACCCTTGGCAGGGCTGTTCTCCATGCAATTAGTATGCAGTGTGGGCTAAAGAGCCAATCAGACAGACATCTGCTGAGTGTGGGCACAGCCACAGGGGGTCTATGCCTGACGTCTTCCCTCCTGGGCTGAGATATCTATATATGAGGAGCTGTGGGCGCAAGGCTGTGTGTGTGTGATGTGTACTGCATGCAGTCTGCATATCATATGAGCACAGTGTAAAGTCCATATAGAATGTGTATGGTGGGGATAGTAACGTCTGCATAGTTGTGTTCAGTATAGTCACACCATGTACTGAGTAATCTATAGTGTGAGCATGGCATAACCCTGGTATGAAGGTACCTGTAGTCACAAGATAGTCTGTACCTTGCACATCTGCTTGCAGCATGCTCTACATCAGTGTTTCTCAGCTCCAGACCTCAAGGTGCTTCAACAGGTCATGTTTTCAGGCTTCCCATTTTGCATAGATGATTTTTGATTAGTTTTACTGCCTTAGTAATTACCACAGCCGTTTCATCTGAGGGAAATCCTGAAAACATGACCTGTTGGGACGACTTGAGGACTGGAGTTGAGAAACGCTGCTTACATTAAATATGTCAAACGCAAGGCTAAATCCACCCCGCCAGGTCCTGTCATGTGGCCCTCTTACCCAGTTTTGCAGCCAGATGTGTCAAAACTCTATTCTGCCACCTCCGGCTCTCACCCACCGCTCCCACTCCCCTGATGTCACTTGTAGGGGGACAGTTTTGCTCTCAGCGGCATCCAGATGTAACAAATCCCTGCGCACACACTCCCAGCGGAGACGGCTCTCCAGAATGTGAGGTCTGTGAGCATGATCTCCCTCCAAGGCTGTGCTGCCTACACAGGGAGATATAACGGTGCCACCTACACAGGATGGGCCTGGGGCTGCCTACATAGGGAGTTACTAGAGCCAGGCAAGTTGGGGAGTGTGTGTTGTGCAGAGCACCACTAAACATTGCATTCTGTACACAGTGCACCCCTGAACTCTGTCCGCAGCGCACCCCTGAACTCTGCACTCTGTTCGCAGCTAGGGTGATCACGTGTCCCATATTGCCCAGGACAGTCCAGCATTTTGCAGGTCTGTCCCAGGCACATTCATTCCAGGACAATACAGTGTCTTGGAATGAAACTGATACAGCCACCCCCCTGGGCCAATCTGATGCCCCCAAAAAAGGCTGCCACATCACTGCTTTACTCACTGACAGTACTTGCCCTGGCCAGGAATGCCTGGAGGAGCACAATCCCCGCCCCCTGCTTGTGATGGGAGAAATCCTAAATCCTGCCACTTGTGTCTAATCACTGTGCTGTGACAATTCGTTACAGCACAAGCTGATTTTTGAGAAGTGGGGTGTCCCTGAATGGTAGTTTGGAAATGTGGTCACCCTATCTGCAGCGCACCCCTGAACTCTGCACTCTATGTGAAGTGCAGAGTGCACTTGAGACTGGGCCCTGGTGTTCCGCCACCATGGGAGGTCCCCAGCTGGGGCATCGGGGAGGCCCTTTATGGTTTCTTCTACCGGGGCCAGAGCCGTTTTAATAGCATCATGGGCCCCTGGGCAAAGTAATGCTCTGGGGCCCCTATAATAGAGACAGTGCAGGTAAACGGAAAACAAGTAGGTAGGAGGTAGGGGATATTGAGGGTGTAGATGGGTCAGTGCTGGGGGAGATATCTAGGGTGTAGATGGGTCAGAGTGCTGGGGGGATATCTGGGATGTAGAGGGGCCAGAGTGCTGGGGGATATCCGGGATGTAGAGGGGCAGTTTTGGGACGGCCCAGGCTAAAGGACCAGCTGCTTTGGGGAAAGGGCAGGGGCCCCCCATGCAGCTGGGGCCCCTGGGCAGTGCCCAGGTGTACCCTCTTATTAAAACAGCCCTGACCGGGGCCCTAAAGGTTCTAGTTGCCCCTCTGATCTGAGGTCTGTTGTAACATCTGATCAGGAGGGGCAGAGGAGGCAAAAATAAGTTTTTAATAAAAGTGAACTCATTCTTTAAAAAGTATTCTGGTTGCTGCAGTCGCTCATAAAGGGATATAATACAACGATTTTGCATTGTTACATAAAAGTACAGCCTTGTGAATGCGTTGTACATGCTCTCCTATTAGCCGGCTAACCAAGCCGATGTGTAATCTATTGCTGCGTGAGTCTCTCTAATTGGAAATTTCTGTGTACATCTGAGGTCCGCTTCGAATCCAGCGCAGACAATAGAATTGTTGATACTTGTGATTAATGGGGTGTCCAAACAGCCATTATAGAAAGCCCTCCAACCAATATTCCATGAGGATAAAACCCAGTATAATACTCCAATAGTAGGGGAGAAGACTAAATTATCATACGGGCTCATCTGGATGGAGCTGATGAATGCAGATGGGAGAAATTAATAGACCGTCTCGACTTGGACTGTTTGGTAGGGTCATTAGTTCACAACCCATGCCGTGACATTTTCATCTAGAATCCAATTACAAATTCTATTTAGACACCGGATTCCAGAATGCCGCCATTATAAACCTCCTTTTATATTGCGCTGAATGAATTTCAGACTCTTTAAATCTAATGTTCAGGCAAAAAACTAAATACACAACTAAATGAGTATCTGCAGATATCTTGCCTTACCTTTTTGGTCCAGGTTCACCTTGGGTAGTAGTAGTAGTAGGCAACCTTTCATACGTTAAGATCTACTAGGACAACATGAAGGAAATCAAAGATCCCTGGGGAGGGGGCCACAGCTGTAGGGTTGCCACCTTTTTTCTTCATGACAAACCCGAACAATTTAGTCGCGCATAGAATTTTTTTTACGGAAGAACACTATAGACTCTGATGTAAGGGGGGTTTCTGCTCACCAAAGCCCCCACTTACATCCAGTTCCCAGCATTTCCCCTTTAAATTGGGGTCCACAGGGCACCCCTTACCCTTTGAGTCCTCCTTACCTTAGTGTACTCGTAGGCTTGGAGGCCAGAGAGAGAAGAGACTGTGGGGGATGAATTTTGTCAGTGGATGGTGAGCTTGTCTGAGGATGGAGGCTCAGGCCTCGACACCTTTCATCCATGATGTACAGTATCTGCCGGTTGCTGGGCTTCAGACTTTCAGCCCACGCATCTTTTTTCTGAGGCACAGAACGCCAGGGATTGGAGTGTAGGTGGGAAGACAGAGGGGTAGGGGTGGGAGAAGCAGATCAACCCTTCTCTTCTTTCCTGCCCATGTATGGGGGAGGGGCATGTGTGCACATCTATGTACTCGGGCCGGCGGTTGTGGTATTTGGTTACTTGGGGAGCAACAGTCCATTCTGTATATAATTCAGGTGGTCTAAAACCCAGACTGTCCAGGTGGAAGCCCCAAGTGCCGTCCCGGCCGCGCCCTTTCAAAAAACTATCAAGCCCCCAATAAAGACTATGAAGAACACAATGTGCCACAGTAGTGTCCTCTGCTCCTCCTCGTATCGCCCACCACAGTAGTGTCCACTGCCCCCTTCATATTTCACATCGCCCCCCCCCCCCCCTCAGTAGTGTCCTCTGCTCCCTCAACCCCTACAGTAGTGTCCAATGCCCCCCTTCATATTGTTTCACATCACCCCCTCCCCTCCCCCCCCCCGCAGTAGTGTCCTTTGCCCCCCTTCATCAATTCCCCACTGTAGGTTGTGCCCTCTGCCCCTCTTCACATTACCTCCCTCCACAGTAGTGTCTTCAGATAGTAAAGGAAGTCTTTCCTATGGAATGCATGTTTGTTAGGAAATTACCCTTTATAAAATAATTGATCTGTCTCCTCTATCGCTGTCAGCCGATGACCTTCAAGCCTAGTACATACTATTAGAAAATCAAGCGCATGATCATTCAAATTTTTCCCTGTCCTCACACCATGTTTAAAGCGAGAATGCCTAAAATGGTAAAAAAATTATCAGAACAACTTCCAATGTATGTAGCTATAGTCTATGATCATACTTTGTTTCCAATCATGCACAGCTCATTTTATTTTTATAGGACGAATACTGTACTAATTAAATGAAAATCGAACGTTGTAACTAACCAGAAATATTTCCAACATTTCCCTTTGGAAATTTTTATCTGAATAGTCCATATTGGCTCTTGAAAGCTGTGTACTAATGAACAGAACAATTGTTACAAATACAGATCTTTTTTTATCCTGTTTTCCAATAGGGCTCATTTACATTTGATTAATCTTCAACACACATTAAAGTGGAGTTCCACCCATTTTTTTATGTTTGTCTGTGCTGCATGCCCTAATATCATAGTGTTCAGAATGGACAATTTTTATTTATTTTGTTGCTTGTAAATGTCTTTATTTTGTAGTCCTTCATTACTTCCTCCTCCTTATTAGCCTAGGCTATTAAGTCACAAGACTATTTGCAAGAGTTTCTGGGATAGGCATCATGTTTCCCAGCAGTCCTTGCAAACCTGACTGAAACCTATTACATTGCTTGTGCAGCACTGAGCATGTGCGAGATATGCAAAGCTGAAATCCAGGAAGTCATACAGTCTGGCTTCATGATGCCCACACTTAAGATGGCCGCGGTCTATTTCTAGATTATAAACTAATCTAAATCTAAATGCTGTAACAACCTAACAAAACGGACCTTAGTTTACAGACTAACTTTACTAGAATACATTAAGCTTGTGTATTACAGGGGTATTTATATTTAAAAAGTGAAATTGTGGGTGGAACTCCCCTTTAACGGCTAGTTTACACTTGCTTCACAACTTGGCTTCAGACAGGCTTTGTTAAAGCTCTCTGGACGCCAGTTAAAGCTCCTGTCACTAAATAAAATGGTTACCTTACAGTCATGTTCACACCTTGCTTTTGCTTTGCTTCAAAAATTATACCTCATGCAGCTTTAGTGGTGCTTCAAAGCATCTTTAAAGCCTCCATAGAAGTCTATGGCAAAGCTCACTGGAAGGCCCTTGGAAGCCCCACGACCAAAGGCCCTTGGAAGCCCCACGACCAAAGGCCCTTGGAAGCCCCACGACCAAAGGCCCTTGGAAGCCCCACGACCAAAGGCCAGGTGTAAACAAGACTGTAAGCTAACCATTTTATTTAGTGACCGGGTCTTTAACTGGCGTTCAGAGAGCTTTAACAAAGCCTGTCCGAAGCCATGTTTTGAAACAAGTGTAAATTAGCCCATTGTGTGTGTACTAAGCTTTATGTTTCATGTGGGAACCTGGGGATCCAGTGTTAAGCTGACCATACACCATACAATTTTCTTATTCAATTTTATCTTTACCTTTTAACAAGGGCCTTCCTGATTGCATACGAATTGAAAGTTTTTAGGTTTGACCTCGTATTATATGGTTTTGGTAAATCCTAAAGAAAAATTGTAAAAGTAAATTGTAGAATGTATGGCCAGCCTTGGCTTTGGATCGGATAATGTAATACAGATTAGAGACGCACCCGACTCGTGTAGCACCACATAAAAAAAGTATAGGATCGGGTAATGTACCAAGCCTGGTGCCTGATTGTGCATGACCCATAGAAAGAGAGAAGCTTGTCTGTATAATTAGATCTGCCAATTAGGTGTTCTGTGCTCGGCTTTTTTTTTTGCTGACATTACCAGCTGTCCTCTATACTTACCTGGAAGGTGCAGTACAGCAATAAAGAAGATATAATGAAGGCAATACTGGGTGACTTGATTACTTTATGAAAGTGTGATATCAAAAACTGTTGGACACTATTAGAGAATCATATTGAAAATGTCGAATCAGTCATGAAATGAAACTGAATTTTATACAAAGGTAACCATAGTGGATGTCTCATGGTGGATTGACTGAGGATGACTTCTAAACCCTCATCTTTATTTAAACATTTTAAGTGCCATAAACATCTTATATTGGTGTTTTTCCATGTTTTTTAACATAACGATATCGGGCCCTTCCTGGTTTACTTTCCAACAACTTATGTTCCTCTGATCGTGTTCACGGCTGCTACATCACGTAGCTATTGGGAGTACATGTCCTGACATGCTTGGCTCCATTTCACATGCTCTTTTCATTTTCGAAAAATCAGCCCCTTGTGCTGATTCTGTTGGTAGAAATCCTTCTCCTTTCACTACAGTTTCTGGTCCTCCTAAACGCATTACTGGCAGCTACGTCACAAAGCTTTCGGGAGTACATGTCCCGACATGCTTGGCTCCATCACACCTGATCCTTTCTTCAATTCTGAAAAATCAGCACAAGGGACTGTTACAGTCAGGAAGATGTGCCCTTTGTGCTGATTCCTGTTAGTAGAAATCATTCTCCTTTTACTACAGCTTCTGTAAAATGAAAAATTAAACTGGATTTCTGGAGGGGGCAGAGCTATCAATCTTCTGCCCATCCTACATTCATAGATTCAGTTTAATTCGTAGAAGCGATTTCTGTGAATGGAGGAAGTGGGCTCAAAGGCATGGTCCTTGTTGCATGCCCATGGAAACTATGGGCATGCTACAAGAGGGGGTCAGAGACTGTAGGCATGTATATCTCCCAAAATGTTGAGATGGGAATGAGGGACACCTACTAGCAAACGTATGTAGGCATAGGACACGCCCTCTGCCACACCCCTTAAAGGACAATAACCCCAAAAAGTTCATTAAACCTGCAAGTGTTTTTTTTACCTCTATTCTACCCTTATATTGGCTCTAGCACTGGGAAACATTTTTTTGAAATATAAAAAGTGCATTTTCTATACAACTATATAGATCAGACCAAATTGAGGGGGAAAGAGGGACAGAGGGACATTGCTCGAAATCAGGGACAGTTAGGAGCTATGGGCATGCTACAAGAGATGGTCCGCGACCATGGGAATGCTACATGAGCTGGCTGGAGACTATGGACATGCTGCATAAGTTGGCCAGACACTATGGAAACGTTGCGTACATTGGTTAGTGACTGTTGGCACGCTACATAACCTGGTCAGAGACCATGAATATGCTATAAAAGTTGGTCAGAGACTTAGGACATGCTTTAGGAGACAGTCATAGGCTGGAGACACATTACAGGAGACTGATGGAGATCACTGCTATTACAGACCATTTACAAATCAATGCTTCCACAGTTGTTCTCCCTACAGCCCTGTTTTAAATTACTTGAGCCACATCTGATCTTTCAGAGAAACCCATTATAAAAGATCAGAAGAAAAAGGGATGGAAGGCACAAAAAAATATGAGTTTTAGGGCTCATTTCCACTGGCGTTTTTACAGCCACTTTTCTGAGCGTTTTTTTGCAGCTTAAAAACGCCTGTCCATGTTAGTCTATGGCCTCATGCCCACCATGACGTTTTTGAGCTGTAGATGGCTGAGACGTTTTTAAGCTGCAAAACGTGGGACCAGTGCGTTCTGAAGCTCCAGCAATAGAGCTGTAAAAACGCCAGACATTAAAAAAACGCGCAAATAAACATGGACAGGCGTTTTTAAGCTGTAAAAAATGCTCAGAAAACTGGCTGTAAAAACGCCAGTGGAAAGTAAGCCTAATAGAAATAAAACTAATTGCTAAAAGCCAAGTTTTGCATGTGCTTTTTAATGCGTTTCCATGCTCATTTAATGCGCGTTCGGTGTCAATGCATTCTGTTGGCTAGAATATTCATTTATTCCGGCCTAGCAATCCGTGTTAATGCACATTTTGGCATTTTTTCACCCTCTATTTTTCACCTTCTATTTGTCTTTAGTAAATCAACCCCATAGGCTAACATATAGAGGGGCGTTAAGAGGTGCGTGCAAAAAAACAAAAAACTCAAATGCCTGTAAAAGTGCTGTATTTGATGTCCTGTGTGCAGTGCCGATCCCGACCTCCCTGGGGCCCTAAGCAAAATGACATGTCACATTAAAGTTGAGAAGCGGGGTGGGGGGGTGTTCTGCTGTCGGAAATGACATCTTACATTAAAGTGAGAAGCGGGGAGTGCTGACTTCTTACCTCTTCTCCCATGCAGCCAGCGAGTTGAGAAGTGGGGTGAGGGGCCAAAAATGACTTCTCACCAGGGGGGACCTCTAATAATTTGGGTGGCCCTAAGCGGGTTCATTCAAAACAAACACCAGTCACTAGTGGTGGACCACAAGGTACTAGATCCTGTTCTGTTCTATTTAATCTGTTTGTTTTTAGGTTTGGCGGGTAATGTATGGGCCAGATTCAGGAACAGTTAGGCTGGCGGATCCAGTGATCCGCCAGCCTAACTGTGACTTTAAGCCGGCGTTTCTGTTTTCTGTAACCAGAAAACAAGAAACGCCGGGTTGAAGCTCCGATGCGAGCAGCGTAACTGAGTTTCGCCATCGCATCGTTACTTCAACTTAAAAATGGCGCCGGGGGCGTTCCCGCCGATTTCCGCTCAAAAAATATGTTAATGAGCGGAAATCGGCAATTCACGATCGCATTCCGGCGCGACGCTATGACGGTACGACGTTTCCGGACGGGATACGCGGCGCATAGATATACCTACATGGGGTTGGAGTATCCTATGTTAGGTATAGGCGTCGTCATCGCGTCGGGAAAAAAAAAAAATCACGTCGCTTGCGTAAAAAGTTCATGAATGGGAATGTGACGTCATTGACGTTCATTCACAGAATTTGGAGCATGCGCACGAGGATGTTTGGACACTCGACGCATGCGCAGTACGTTGGCGGCGGGATCGCGCTTAGTTTAAATACTACACGCCCCGTACCCGCCCAATTTGAATTCCGCCGGCTCATTTGCGATGCGCTGCCGCAACTTTAGGAGCAAGTGCTTCGTGAATGACAGCACTTGCTCCTAAAATTTCTGCAGCGTAACGCAAATGAGAAGCGTTACTCTGGAGCAAAGATGCTCCCATCTACCTGAATCTGGCCCTATGTCTTTTTGCTGATGATATAAAGGTGTGGAATGGGGTTAATATCCATGGAGGTGTCTGTAACATGGAACTTGATTTAGAATTGTTGGAAGATTGGTCAAAGCAGTGGAAACTGCCATTCAAGGTTTCTAAATGCAAAATAATGCATTTAAAGAAAAATAATCCCTGAACAGAGTAGAGTATTGGGGGTTCAGTGTTGGCCAGCACTACAGAAGAAAAATGTGACTTATTTGTGCGTTTTTCTTTGCTCGCGGGAACTGGGGCACTTTAAAATATTTATTTTATTTAAATTTTTTGCTACTTTAAAAAATAAAATAAAAATGCGATCACTTTTATTGCTGTCACAAGGAATGTAAACATCCCGTGTAACAGTAATAGGTGGTGACAGGTCTTTATGGTAAGGTGACCAGATTTTTAAAATGAAAACTGGGGACATATTTTTTCTTTACTAGTAATGGCAACAATCGGCGACTCTGCCCACTGCCCGCCTCACAGCCTCTCAAGTCTTACTCTCCGGGCCCCGGCTACTACTGGATGGGGAGCGGAGGAATATCACTCCGCCAGGGAGGGCACAGAGATGGGCAGGTGGCTGGCCAGGATTTGAGCCAAGGCAGAACAACATGTGAGAGGAGCTGAATGGGCAACCGAAACTGAAGAAATATTCCCTCCGCTCTGACCAGCACATGATCATCAGAAAGGGCAGGGCTTTTTTTCTGGGGGAACTTGGGGGAACTCGGTTCCACCACCTTTGGCTCAGACCCTTTGGTGCCTGCTCACCACAATCACTTGTAAACACAGAAGTCTGGTTTCTGTGTTTACAAGTGACAGCTTTGTAACCCCCTGAACTCTGCACTCTGTATGTAATGCAATTCTGGTATTTAATGCCCCTTTAAGACCCTTCTACTGTTTGTGAAATCTGAACGGGTCGTGGTTGAGTTCCTGTACCTATTTTCTGAGAAAAAAAAGCTCTGAGAAAGGGGTACAGATAATGGAGAAAAATACTACCCCCTATGCTAGTAGGCACGGCGGAGCGGGGGGGAGGGGTGTAATTCAATTGTTTTTAATTCTGCACTGACTGACTGTCTTTGAAATTGCCCCTGCCCCCTATTAAATCCAATCTGGGGACAAAACCCGGGACAGACTAGGTCCGGGGACAGTGTCCTCAATCAGGGGACTGTCCCCTGAAACTGGGGATGTCTGGTCACCCTACTTTATGAAGGGATCAGGGTCTAAAAGATCCATAAATCTCCCCGTTGCACTTCAAAATATTCAGATTGCTAAAGACGATGATTCTGAATACTATCACTTTTTTTAAAACTGCGCTATTGGCAGCTGAGTAAACCGGAAGTGACGTTGTGACGTCGCTTCCGTGTTTACAGAGAAGACTGGCACAAAGCAGTTTATGGAATTTCCGGATCGGGTTTCCCAGTGGGATGGGAGGCCTGGTAAGAGCGGCGGGAGGGGAGGACGTCCCCTTCCGCTCCTCCGGTATAACAGCTGAGGTGGCTTTTAGCCGCACCTGTCGTTCTCCCTGAAGAGCCGACCAATCGGTCTGAAAAAGGTACCGGGATGATGCCTGCAGCTGCAAGCATCATTTCGGTATAGCCACCTAAAGCAGAGGCCACATATCTGTGTACGCTCGGCAGGAAGGAGTTAATAAGGTGTTCTGTGTTTATATTTAACATAATGTGTATATCTAGCATAATGTGTAGTGTACTTTGTTTTATCCTTGTTGCCGGGCAGTCTGTTCACTAGGGTTGTCCCGATAGCACTTTTTTAGGACCGAGTACAAGTACCGATACTTTTTTTTCAAGTAGTCGCCAATACCGAATACCGATACTTTTTCAAATGTGTCCACAAATGCAGCCATGTCCCCCCACAACATGATGCAGCCATGTCCCCCCACAACATGATGCAGCCATGTCCCCCCACAACATGATGCAGCCATGTCCCCCCACAACATGATGCAGCCATGTCCCCCCACAACATGATGCAGCCATGTCCCCCCACAACATGATGCAGCCATGTCCCCCCACAACATGATGCAGCCATGCCCCCCCCCCCCTATGATGCAGCCATGTCCCTCCCCCCCCCATGATGCAGCCATGTCCCTCCCCCCCCCCCATGATGCAGCCATGTCCGTCCGTCCCCCCATGATGATGCCCCCGCCACCTATACAAAGCCACTGCCGCCGCGAACATTGTAGGCACCTTTACTTTCAATAGCTGTTTTCTCTGCAACGCGCCATGTAAAGTACACTCACTCTTGCTCGGGATTGGACAGATCCGAGCAAGAGGGGGTGTCCTTTACATGGCGCGCTGCAGGGAAAACAGCTATTGAAAGTAAAGGTGCCTACAATGTTCGCGGCGGGGGCGGCTTTGCATATGCAGCGGCGGCGGGGGGAAAGTATTCTATAGACATGTGCAGACTGGAATATTTTGTTTCGTTTTTTCGTTTTCGTTTAGAAAATAAATTTATTTAGTTACTCCCGAAAATCGTTTTGATTTAATTAGTTTTTCGTTGGGGAATAGCTTTCGTCCGAAAATCCAATAATACTTGGTTTCTGTCGAATGGGCAAAAAATAAAAAAAATAAAAATATTCGACGTTCCGTCGAATCTTTTTGGCCGATGGTAAATGATCAAAGAATATTCGACGGAACGTCCAATCTTTACGCCTCATAAATCGAAATCTATTATTTCTATAGTGTCTAATCTTTTCTCTATGATGTCATATCTTTTCACTATAATGTCGAATCTCTCTATATCCAAATTTTTACCGCAACGAAAACGAAAATAAAGCATTTTTTATGTCGGATCCTTCGGTTTTCGTTTCTTGCACTTTCGTTGTCGTTTGTTAATACGATAACGAAAAAAAACAGATTTTCGGACGAAAATGCATTCTAACGAAAACGAATGCACATGTCTAGTATTCTATTTAGGTATCGGGAGTATTTGCGGGAGTACAAGTATCGGTATCGGGACAACCCTACTGTTCACCTAGGCTGGTTTAAGTGCTGTGTTAATTAGCATGTTAATTATATCATTGTCAGCTAGTAGTTGCTAGAGGAGGGGGGGGGGGGGGAGTAGCCTTGGGTCCACCCTACCTCGTTATGTAACCCATTGTGTGAGGTTTTGAGTAAATATTTGGGTTATTGTGTATGTGGGGGACTAACATACTTAAGCGTATAAAAAGCCTGTATCCTTCAATAAAATGTTCCAGGTTCATACAAGCTATTGTCGGCTAGTCTTGTATGATTGGCTATAATATCTCATCTATATGTTCAGACTGGAGGAAGCGGCGTACTGACAAAAGTTTATTGTCATTCAATCTTAAGGGGGGACAGACTATGGCCAGCGGGAAAATAAAAAAAAATTCTGGCATCAGTGGGAATAGACAGTGCCCCATATTTGGTATTAAGGGGATGATTCGTGCCCCATTGTTTTGTCAGTTGCAGGAATAATGCCCCATTTTTGGTGTCCATGTGCAGAATAGTGTCTCACATAAGTGGGAGGAATAGGGCCGTATAAAGGCTATAACCCGTATATGTACACAGTGTTCAAATCACATGTGAGATATCGCCGCGATCGTCAGAGCGAGAGCAATAATTCTAGCACTAGACCTCCTCTGTAACTCTCTAACCTGGTAACCAAGATTTTTAGGTACCGTATTTTGTTGCCATTCCACGAGTGTGCGCAACTACAAATCATGACATGTTGGGTATATATTTACTTGGCGTAACATCATCTTTAACATTATACAAAAAAATTGGGCTAACTTTACTTTTTAGTTTTTTTATTTCATGAAAGTGTCTTTTTTTTCCTAAAACATTGCATTTGAAAGACTGCTGCGCAAATAGTGCGACATAAAAATATTGCAATTTTATTCTTTAGATTCTATCCTTTTAAAAAATCTATATAATGTTTGGGGGTTCTAAGTAAGTTTCTAGCAAAAAATACAGATTTTAACTTGCAAGCAACAAATGTGAGAAATGGGCTTGGTCATAAAAGGGTAAACGGACCAAGTAAAGAAAGGGGGGGGGGGTTTGGGACTTTGAATGAGGTGAGTACACATGGCTATAAGATAAGTTGATATCAAAACATGTTTTTATTGGTGAAACAAGGCAAAATGACAAGATACATGCAGCAATAAATAAAATTGTTAATCACATATTACAGACCATATATGGAAACAAACATTAGTAGCAACCAGCCAATCAATATGTGGTGTGGAACAAATCCTGGATGTAATAAAAACACTTAGTAGGTGGTGAACTCAAGATAATGTAATAAGGAAGGCGTCTGCAGGAGAATAAGTGCATCCAAATTAGGCTGACGCGTTTCATGTAAAATGCCACTCTTCAGGGCCGGGTGCACACAAATCTATAAAACCAAACATGAGTGGACCAGTATGATCCAATGTTAGCCTCCCTGTTGAGGGGTATATGTACAAAAAGGAAGAGAGAGCAGGGGCGGCCCATCCATTAAGGGCCTACGGGCACCGTCCCTTCTGTCCATCGCTGCCTCCCCTATTCATGCGTCCGGACCGTTTTAGGACACGGCGAATGGATTCCAATGCAGAGGGACTTTTTTTTTAAGCACCGTTTAGAGCCAGAGGCTCTAGTAGACTTAAATATAGGGTGGGCTTGGGTTCCAGAGCGTGGACTCCGTGCCCACCCAGATGTGTCACAACAGTGAATCAATATTCGCTGTTGTAACACTGATCCTCCTCCCGACCAATCTGGAAGCAGGTTTTGTCACTGGATTTCCTGAAAGGACAGGCAATTCTATTTGAGACTGCCGTCAGTCCAGGCACCTGGTAGATCCAGACTTGGGCAGTCGGGATGACGCAGTGCCGCTACTGAACTTTGTGACTTCAACTGGGAGCGGACTTCAGATCGCTCTCTGCTGAAAACGGGTTGCAGGAGTGCAAAACTAATTTCACTCCTGTGACCCAGAGGGGAAGCTCAGACTAAAAAGCTGAGGCGGGACTTCTGCTTTTTAATTAAAAAACAAACCTACCTACTGTATATAAACACTCAATTATTTTTTCTGTCGTAATTCTTCAATGTTTTTATACTTGTGTGATCCGCTCCTCTTTGTGCTAGAGGTGACGGAAAGTGAGGAGTTTGTCGAGACTTCCTCTCATTTCCTGTTGTGCCTCCAGGACAGGAAGTAAAGGGAAATAAATCTTTCAGTGGGACAAGGCAGCAAAACATGACCACACAAGGATTTTAACCCTTCCCTACTCTATCAAAAACTAGAAGAAAAATGTGGCTGTATATTAGGGTTGTCCCGATACCGATACTATACTCGGTATCCGGACCGATACTGCGTATTTGCGGGAGTACTTGTACTCCCGCAAATACCCCCGATACCAAAATAGAATACTCCCCCCCCCCCCTGCTACCGCCGCAAAGCCGCCGCATACCGCCGTTAATCCCGGTGCATGACAGCGCCGAGCATTACAAGCTTTCGCTTGTATACTTGTTAAGCCGGCGCCGCCATGTATAGACACTCCCCTCTCGTGATTGGACGGATCCGTCCAATCACGAGAGGGGGAGTGTCTATACATGGCAGTGCGGGCTTTACAAGTATACAAGCGAAAGCTTGTAATGCTCGCCGTTGTCATGCACCAGGATTAACGGCAGCAGCGGCGGCTTTGCGGCACATCAGGTATGGGGGACAGGACATGGCTACATATGTGGGGACGGGGACATGGCTACATATGTGGGGACAGGACATGGCTACTATGTGGGGACAGGACATGGCTACTATGTGGGGGGGGGACATGGCTACTATGTGGGGGGGGGACATGGCTACTTATGTGGGGACAGGACATGGCTACTATGTGGGGACGGGACATGGCTACATATGTGGGGGACGGGACATGGCTACATATGTGGGGGGGGGGGACATGGCTACATATGTGGGGGGGGACATGGCTGCAATATGTGGGGGGGGGGACATGGCTGCAATATGTGGGGGGGACATACATGGCTGCAATATGTGGGGGGACATACATGGCTGCAATATGTGGGGGACATGGCTGCATTTGGGGACACATTTAAAAAAAGTATCGGTATTCGGTATCGGCGACTACTTGAAAAAAAGTATCGGTACTTGTACTCGTTCCTAAAAAAGTGCTATCGGGACAACCCTACTGTATATACACATTTTTTAGCGTCCTTAGATCTCACTGGTTGTTTCAGCCTAGTATTTTTTTATATTGTTTTGTAAATTCGATTATTTTTTTTTATTTATTTTTTTAAGGTTTGTTTTCCTTCTTTTTCAGGACTTGTAAATCGATGTACTCCAGTCCGATATCACTACACGTCATCTTCACTGCCAACAAACCTCCCACTCAATGTCACCAAGACCATCCGTCAGGATGAATGGCACGCACTCCGTAAGTATCCCCTTACCCCGCTTCATGAACTGGGTGATTTATGGTCTTTTTGCTGTCAGGCTTTAGGGTCTAAGGTTTTGTACATGTATCAAGCTAATCTCAGCTTGTTACCTGTATAGAAGACACCTAGGAGCCAGAAATCTTGCCGATTGATAGGAGGGGATCAAATTAATTATTTCACTCATTAAAATGCAAATCAATTTGGAACTTATTTGAAATGCTTTTTTCTGGATATTTTTGTTATTTTGTCTCTCACTGTTAAAATAAACCTGCCAAAAAATCTAGACTGATCCTTTCTTTGTCAGTTGGCAAATGTACAAAATCGTCAGGGGATCAAATACTATTTTCCGTCCATTGTAGTGTATCTACTAGACTTTATTGTTGAGATCTCTGCTCTGTTCCTGCACACCCACACTGCCTGCTGATTTTTTTTTTTATCATATGATGAAGCATGAACCAGGAGCAGGAACACATAAAGGTGTTGCAGGAACAGAGTCGGAATTTAATTTAGGGAGATCTTGCCACTAAACTGTCAGATGCCAAGGGCTGATTGAGCCAACCACACCATCTGTAACTAAACTATAATTTGTGTGTGGACTGGCCCTTTACATATGCCCCAGGATTTGTTTTTATATAGTGGCTATAAAGTCTACACACCCTGTTAAACGAGACGACAAAAATAAATAATTTCAGAACTTTTTCCACTTATAACCTGTACAACTCAATTGAAAAAATATATATATATATATATATATATATATATATATATATATATATATATATATATATATATATATATATATAAAATGTGTGTGTCTTCCACAAAAAAAAGCCATTCAAGGGTTGAGGAAAAATTTACATATCAATCTGTTCATTAGCCCGGGGGCTGGGGTGGTGGGAACTTTTGGTCCGGGAAGCAAACACAGCCAACCGATTCTTCCATAGGACACTAAAGAAATTGCGCCACACAATGTGTGCCAGGGTGCCATTATATAAGGTGGACGCAGTCTTAAAGAATGTGTGCTTTATTTTAACACACCATTTTTATATACACTGGGGAAAATAATTATTTGATCCCCTGAAGATTTTGTAAGTTTTCTCACTTACTAAGAAATGAAGGGTCAATAATTTATATCATACGTGTATTTCATATGATAGAGACAGAATATTAACCAAAAATCCAGAAAAAATATATACTACAAATGCTATAAACTTAAGTTGAGATTCAGTGAGTAAAAAGTATTTGATCCCCAACCAAAACTGATTTAGTACTTGGTGGAGAAATCCTTGTTGGCGAGCACAGAGGTCAGACATTTCTTGTAGTTGGTGACCAGGTTTGCACACATCTTAGGAGGGATTTTAGTCCACTCTTCTTTATAGATCATCTCTTTCTTGGCAACCCGAAGTTTCAGCTCCCTCCATAAATTGTCTGGATACTGGATAGGCAACTCCATGTGCTTCTTCTTATTGCCTTGGCAGTATGTTTTGGGTCATTGTCATGCTGAAAAACTCATCCATGACCCATGTTCAGTGTTCTGGCTAAGGAACGAAGGTTCTCATCCAAGATTTTACAATACGCGGCCCCGTCCATTGGCCCCTCAATGCGGCAAAGTCGGTCTATACCTTTAGCAGAGAAACAGCCGTAAAGCATGTTTCCACCTCGGTGCGTGACTGTAGGGATATTGTTCTTAGGGTCATAGTCTGCATTTTTCTTCCTCCTAACACTGCGATTCTGGCTCCTCAAGAAGGCACAGACATGCCAATGAACATATAAATGATTCACAGAAAAATTGGAAGAAAGTGCTGTGGTCAGATTAGACTAAAATTTAGCTCTTCGGTTTTAACTTGACTCGCCGTGTTTGGAGGAAGAAAAATGCCGACTATATGACCCTAAGAACCCCATCCCTACAGTCAAGCACAGAGGTGGAAACCTTAATCCTATATATTTATGGTGGGAGCTAAAACTTTGAGTTGCCAAGAGACAACCAAGAAAACCTAAGGATTTAGAGAAGATGTATATAGAAGAGTGGACCAAAATCCCTCCTGAGATGTGAGCAAACCTGGTCACCAACTACAAGAAACCTCTTACCTCTGTGATTGCCAACAAGGGTTTATCCAACAAGTACGAAGTCATGTTTTACTTGGGGATCAAATACTTTTTTTATAGATTTCTGGTTGATATTCTGACATCCGACCCGCTCTGATCCGCCAAAGTGTTACAGGGGAAAACCCTACTTTTCCTTCAGTCTGGCGCATCGGATGACAACGGACTGTACGGTCCGTCATCATCCGATCCCCCCAAAGGGGAGAGTTTCGCTCTGACAGGTTGGTCCCTGCATAGTGTGCAGAGATGAACCTGTCATCTGCCTGCTCAGTGGGGATCGACTGAGCGATCCCCGCTGAGCTAAAGCGGAGTCGGCACACGGACAGCCCCGTGTGAAAGGGCCCAAAAAGTGCATTTTATATACAACTATAAAGATCAGACACAAATGAGGATGACAGAGGGACGTTGCTCCAAATCAGGGACAGTCCCTCGAAATCGGGGACAGCTGCGAGCTATGCACCCAGCATGTGACTGCGGTTCTGATTGGGTCCAAATGGGGTAGTATCTCCGTTCAGACACCAACCTAACATACTGTAAAATAGTTGTTGTGGCCTTGGAGGGAAAAAAAACACTGTACTCAAAGTTCTCCTACAAAATACAGAACAGCAAATGTAAAGGTTGCATCTATTAAACTTCACAGTAATAACTCAGTCTTTTAGCTGAAAATACACATTTTTCTTATAATGAAGAACAGCTGACTCTGTAGATGCCCCCTGATTGATAATGCAGTGACAATGTACATGCTGTTAACTCTCCTGTGTCTTTTTTTTTTTTCCTCCCCCTTAGACCTGCGGCGGATGACAGCTGGCTTCATCGGAATGGCGGTGTCTATCATCCTGTTTGGGTGGCTGATAGGGGTGCTGGGCTGTTGTAAGCAGCATGACCTAATGCAATATGTGGCCGGGCTGCTATTTCTCATGGGAGGTAAGAGTCTTCACTGCTCTCCGGGTCAGCCAGAAGAAGCTAATTATCAGCTATTGACTTGTCTTTTAACAAAGAGATCATAGATGGATGGCGGCTCCTCCAGATGAGCACAGGGGAGGGGGGCGCACCGCAGTCAATTATGAAACCCCTCGGGAGACCGTTTTCACAGTTGTACTTGTTATACTGGCTTTTATCCCATTGGCTGTTTTATATAGAGAGAGAATATCTTGCGCCCCCCTCAAAAAAAAAATGCAAGGTGAATTAAACCTGCATACACCTTGCGCTGGGGTTACATAAACAGAATTACAAATCGTGTCTCAACTTTATAGTATTATTTATTATAATAACAAAAATAAACTTCCCTCTGCAATACTCACCTTCTCTCCAAAGCTGTCCCCTTTAAAAAATCGGCTTGTCCACCAGATTGTGTAAAAAAAATACCAAAGAGAAAGCCATTTGTGTAAAAAAAAAAAAAATGGCTTTTTTTTGATGGTATTTAAAAACTTGACCACTGGGCACTTAAAACCCCTTCCTAACCAGACCATTTTCAGCTTTCAGCACTCTCACACTTTGAATGACAATTACTCAGTCATGCAACACCTTTTTTTTTTACACAAATGGGGCTTTCTTTTGATGGTATTTGATCACCTCTGGGGTTCTTTTTATTATTTTTTTGAGCCATAAATGGGAGGGGGGGGGCACTTTTTTTTTTTTATAAAATTTATGTAATTTGTCTTCATAAATTGTGGCCACATTTTTACGGCTACATGTCTTTTGGTGAAAATAACCGGAGGACCCAACTGTCATGGACATTCCCGGGATGCGCCGTTATTTGGCTATGACCCAGTCAAACTGCGTTAATCGCCACTGGGATTTCTATTTTATGTGAAGGGAAAAAAAATACCGAAAATGCTGAAGGAGGGGGGGGGGGGGGGGCAATGTTTTTCTTAAATAAGTAATTGTTTTGTCCTTCACTGATGAGGTGGCACTAATAGGTGGCACTTATGGGCAATGATGGGCAGCACTAACTTGCACCGCTGATGGGCACAGGTTGGCCTCACCGATGGGCACATGGGCAGAGGTTGGCCTCGCCGATGGGCAGAGGTTGGCCTTGCCGATGGGCACATGGGCAGAGGTTGGCCTCGCCAATGGGCACTGTTCAGGTTGCACTGATCAGTGCCCTGATTATCTGTATGATCTCCCCTGTGAGGTGATTCCGTTGAACAGCTCTCCTTTCCTCACACTCTGTCTGGGTAAGGCGAGGAGAGCCGATATCCAGCATTTTCTTGTTTCCATGTGATCAGCTGCGATTGGCTAAAGAGAGATCGGGGTCGCACTGTGTGCCAGTGGGTGAGACAGGGACAACATCATATGTCAAATGATTTTGGGGGGGGGGGGGGGGGGGGAATGTTCTGTTCTGGAACAACATCATATGTCTATACAGCGGGCAGAAGGCAGTAAAATTATACCTAGCAGAATGTAGTAGCGGTCCAATGCTGCATATTTACCCCCCTTCGGCTCTACAAATGAGAACGGAGTGATCAAAGACTGCTGATCACTCAGTTCTCAGTCTTCAGTGAGCAGAGAGTCGGGGACTGTCAGTCACCGGCTCTCTGCTCTGCCCCTCCAACGCTCAGTGGAGCAGCTGGCTCTGGTTGGGTCCCAACTGTAAAGTCAGGATCTTTCCAGAGCCTGAAAACGGGTAACAGGAGTGCTGAACATACTCCTGTGATCCATATGAAAAGTGGGGCCAAAAGAGCTTTGGCCCCATTTCTCTTTTAATTATACAGTTCAGTTTATGGTACCAGTTCACATAAAAGCATGGAAAGTGTGCAGAGAAGGGGAAATTAAAGTGATTGTAAACCCTTACAGACCACTTTTACCTACAGGGAGGCCTAGATAAAGGTTTACCTGTAGGTGCAACAAATATCTCCTAAACCTACACAGTCTAGGAGATATATACACTAGAGACTGCGCTGATATCTACGGCGCAGGTGTACTTTAGAAACGGACGTTTCTAAAGGAGGATTTGCCGTGACTGGCGGCTCCGGCGCGAATGCGGCAAATCACAGCGCTGGAGCCACGATACCCGGAAATCACTCCGGTAGAGATGGCGTGACGGAGGAGGGGAACGAGGACCGCTGTGGGGGCTTCGATCTCAGGTAAGTAATTCATAATGAGCGAGTATGCCATGCATACTCGCTCATTATGCCTTTGTCTTGCAGGGTGTGTTTTTTTGCAGAGGGTTTACTTCCTCTTTTAAAATAATGATTATTAAGAACCTTGGGTATAACATACAGAAAGCCTTCTTCACAGTAAAAAGCTGTAAAAATGTGGAATGTCAGATTGTCGGTACAGTGACTGTTTTTTACACTTCGTTTTGTTGGCACCTTAGCTAAAGAAAAAAGAACTGTAGACTAATGATCTGCTAGATATTAATCACACAAGATTAAAAAAATAATCATCTCCCATTACTGTCTGCAGCCTGCATGTGTACTTGCCAACACTATGGTCCCAGATCCCTGCCCATAGCCCGCATTTCATCAGCCTACTTTCCCAATGGGGGAGCCCAAATCGCACCTACTATGGTTGATCCCACCCTGACCTCTTTTTCAAATTTGCGGGAACTGCCCATCACACCCACTTTATGGGTTGGTCTCACCCAGACCCTGCCTCCAAATATGCAAGGACCATCCACTCACAGCTCATGTCTTTGAGTTACTGCTCAAATAGTAACTCAAATAGGGTTAATACTGTGATCACAGGACAACGTATGGGTGGGACATAGGGTGATCACATTTCCAAACTACCATTCAGGGACACCCCCTTTCCAAAAATAAGCTTTGTGCTGTAACGAATCAAAGCACAGTGATTGGACACAATAGACAGGATTTATGATTTCTCCAATCACAAGTAGGGGGCGAGGATTGTGCTTCAGGCATTCCGGGGCAGGACAAGTACTGTCAGTGAGTAAAGCGGTGATGTGGCGGCCTTTTTTAGGGGCATTAGTTTGGCCTGGGGGGGTGGCTGTGTCAGTTTCATTTCGGGACACTGTATTGTCCTGGAATGAAGATACCTGGAACAGACCTGCAAAATGCGGGACTGTCCCAGGCAATCCGGGACACGTGGTCACCCTAGTGGGACAGAGGGCCAAGATGCCAAAGTGTCCCAGAAAATCCAGGTCAGTTGACATCTATGGTCCAATGTATACCTCCTGGCCGCACACGTAACTGATGACCGGCACATCCAAGTGGAAATCAATATATAAGGACAGGTTTGCATGGAAAGGTTTAAATTAGTCCATGGCCCATGTCCCAGAATCTGTCAAGGTTCACTTAACAAGGTATCCGAAATGTATGTTCATTCCAGCAGCATGGTATGTAATTCCGGAAATGTCAGTCATTAGAACACTTCTGTACTGAGAAGTGACACCTAAAGTGAACCTGTGATTTTCCAATGCAAAATAACAGCTCTACCTAAAGTAGAAAAATGGCGAAAGTAGAAGCAAACGCAAAAACGACATTCAGCATAATGATGCAGTCATTTTAGTAGAATTAACACAGCAGTTTTGTTTTTCTTATCCCCCCTTGTAACATAGTTCTATATCCTGTCGGTCCTACCAGGGAGGTGTTATTTTTTTTTTTTCACTTTTCTGTAATTGGGTGACGCTTCTGTTCATTCTGCAGTGACGGCAGCATTATCACCCTACGGGCAGAGTAGTCTTGGATAAAAAGCTTGTTTGTCCCTTTTACTTAAAGAGGAAGTAAACCCTCTCTTTAACCACTTTAGCCCCGGACCATATTGCTGTCCAAAGACCAGAGCACTTTTTGCGATTCGGCACTGCGTCGTTTTAACTGACAATTGCGCGGTCATGCGACTTGGCTCTCAAAC
Source organism: Rana kukunoris (assembly GCA_029574335.1). NCBI lineage: Eukaryota > Metazoa > Chordata > Amphibia > Anura > Ranidae > Rana > Rana kukunoris. The sequence continues at coordinate 179,094,621 of CM056059.1, read as the reverse complement.
AAAATTGGCGTCCTTTTTTTCCCCACAAATAGAGCTTTCTTTTGGTGGTATTTGATCATCTCTGCGGTTTTTATTTTTTGCGCTATAAACAAAAACAGAGCGACTATTTTGAAAAAAATGCAATATTTTTTCTGTAATAAATATCCCCCAAAAATATATAAAAACATTTTTTTTTCCTCAGTTTAGGCCGATACGTATTCTTCTACGTATTTTTCGTTAAAAAAATCGCAATTAGCGTTTATTGATTGGTTTGCGCAAAAGTTTTAGTGTTTACAAAATAGGGGGTAGTTTTATGGCATTTTTATTATTATTATTTTTTTTTTTACTAGTAATGGCGGCGATCAGCTTTTTTTTTCAGTACTGCGACCTTATGGCGGACACTTCTGACACATTTTTGGGACCATTGGCATTTTTTTAGCGATCAATGCTATAAAAATGCATTGGATTACTATAAAAATGCCATTGGCAGTGAAGGGGTTAACACTAGGGGGCAGGGAAGGGGTTAAGTGTGTTCCTATTTGTGTTCTAACTGTATGGGGGGGTGGACTTACTAGGGGGAATCACTGATCTTCCGTTCATACATTGTATGAACAGAAAATCAGCGTTTCCCCCGCTGACAGGAACGAAAGCTGTGTGTTTACACACACAGCTCCCGTTCCCCGCTCTGTAACGAGCGATCGCGTGTGCCCGGCGGCGATCGTGCCCGCCGGGCACATGCACGGGACTCGGGGGCGAGCGGGGGGCGACGTAGAGCTACGGGCTCTCGCGCAGCAGTGCCGACCTGCCGCCGTATTACTGCGGCGGCTGGTCGGCAAGCGGTTAAAAATAAAATAAAAAATACCCTGCAAGACAAACGCATAATGAGCTAGTATGCATAGCAGCGGTCCTCGGACACGTCCTTCATCGCCGCCATGATACCCGGAGTGAATTCTGGGTACCACTGCTCCAGCGCTGTGACTGGCTGGAGCAGCGATGTCGTCACTCCTGCCCATGCGCGTGGGAGCCGCCACTAACGGCATGATGCAGTTAGTGGCACACTCAGTGCGCCTGAGCACCATTGTCTACGGGGCATGTGCCGTAGACATCGGCGCTGCCTTTCTTGGAAATATCTCCTTAACCATGTAGGTTAAGGAGATATTTATTGGACCTACAGGTAAGCCTTAATCCAGGTTTACCTATAGGTCAAATAGGCCTGTAAGGGTTTACAACCACTTTAAGGTCTATCGGAAACGTATTAAAGTGTTACTAAATCCAGGACCCTGCATTCACTAGATCTGGTCTCCCACAGTTCACAGAAGCTTTGAATCGGTTGCATTTATTGGGGTTGGGAAGCTCGGTATACACACTAAGATCTGATTGTACATTCTTCTTTATATCTACCGACAAGTATGTAGGGCAAGGGTCTCTCATTGGGTTGGGCACAGCATCATTGGATGGGTTAGGTAGGTCCTCATATTACACCAGGAGGGTTTCTAAACGGAGGGCCAGCTTAATGCCCTTCAGACTGGCCAGTAGTAGGAGTAGAACATGTCCTGGAGTCAGTGGGAGTAAACAATGCCCTATTTTGCCCCGTTGTTGGTGTTGGTGGGAGGAATAGTGTCCCCTTGTTGGTGGAAGGAATAGTGTCCCTTGTTGGTGGGAGGAATAGTGTCCCTTGTCGGTGGGAGGAATAGTGTCCCCTTGTCGGTGGGAGGAATAGTGTCCCCTTGTCGGTGGGAGGAATAGTGTCCCCTTGTCGGTGGGAGGAATAGTGTCCCCTTGTCGGTGGGAGGAATAGTGTCCCCTTGTCGGTGGGAGGAATAGTGTCCCTTGTCGGTGGGAGGAATAGTGTCCCCTTGTCGGTGGGAGGAATAGTGTCCCCTTGTCGGTGGGAGGAATAGTGTCCCCTTGTCGGTGGGAGGAATAGTGTCCCCTTGTCGGTGGGAGGAATAGTGTCCCCTTGTCGGTGGGAGGAATAGTGTCCCCTTGTCGGTGGGAGGAATAGTGTCCCCTTGTCGGTGGGAGGAATAGTGTCCCCTTGTCGGTGGGAGGAATAGTGTCCCCTTGTCGGTGTCGGTGGGAGGAATAGTGTCCCCTTGTTGGTGTCGGTGGGAGGAATAGTGTCCCCTTGTTGGTGTTGGTGGCTGGGCGCTGCTGCGGGGCTTCGTTCTGTTATGTTGTTGTTGTCTTGCAGGTTGTTGTGTGTGTGTTTTTTTTTTTAGCAGTTTACTAGCGCTTTAAGTGGAGCCCCCTCCACCACCACCATGCACAAGGCTCTGGAAAGTCTACCACCTCCTTCCAGCCCAACACTGCCTGAATACTCTGTTCTCAAGGCAACAGTGGATGCTGCCAATGAAGTCTTGAGATCTGGATAGTAATTGGTGGCAATTTCGAGGTCAGAGAACAGGGACAAATCAGGTCAATTCTGAAATTAATAGAACAAAGTGGGGGGAACAGCAGGGCCTCAGGATATGACTCGAAATCTGTGATAAGTGTACAGTACTCTGGACAGTTGTAGAGTATTAGTATGCAAATCATTTGGCAGATAAAACTTTTTACTTATGTGTTTTAAATGGGTTGTAAAGGAAACCTTTTTTTTTCCCTAAATGGCTTCCTTTACCTTAGTGCAGTCCTCCTTCACTTACCTCATCCTTCCATTTTGCTTTTAAATGTCCTTATTTCTTCTGAGAAATCATCACCTCCTGTTCTTCTGTATGTAACTTAACACCTTAATGCAAGGCTTTCTCCCTGGTGTGGAAAAAGCCTCTTGAGGGGGCGAGCAGGAGTGTCAGGACGCCCACTAACACAAAGCTCCTTTCTCTATCTGAAAAGTAGAGAGTGTGTGTGCAGTATCGTGGTTCATTTTATTTGGATCTGTATCGGATTGTTTTTGTAGCTTTGATGTATATTTGTATCACTTGTTCCTCAAACTTTTTTTTTTTTTTTTTTTTTCTGGATAAAAAAAAGTAGAGTGTCCTGACTTTCCTGCTCGCCCTCCCCCTCAAGAGGCTTTCTCTACACCACAGCCATTTAACCGAGCAGTCGGCTGTTTGCCTAAAAGTCTGTATTTACAGATATATTAATTATAGACATAGGTCGGTGTAATGGCTGGGGAAAAGCCACTTGGCTCTCCATCTATTTTCTAGTAGTGGCACTGGAGAGTAAAAATTGATTTTCTTACATATTTTTTCTTCATTTTTTTTTTTTTTTTAAAGATCATTTAAATTACATTTTGATGTACATGATCTAATCACAAATTGCAAATAATTAAAGGGCACCTCTACTGAATTTTACACTTTAAGATCTTCTTGTTATTGCATGTATAGCACCCTGGGGTTTAGTCAGGGAGCTCCTTACAAATTTTAGTTACCCTGGTCATTTGCTAGGGATCCATTGATCTCTCCCCGAGTTTGGTCTTGTTGTACTTTTTCTCTTCTACCACTAGGTGGCCGGGGCACTTGGTGGTACTAGATATGTGAAGGGCAACTCAAGGTCAGGTTATGGGTATATGGGGTATCTCAGCCAATAGGCAGGGGTTTTCTTGAATCCCTTGGCTGCTGGGAGGGAGATATATATATATATATGTCAGGTGATCTATGTGTTCTGTGCCACCTGGATGCCTATCTGGGTGAACGTGTCGTACACCTTGGGCTGCTAGGCCAGAGATTGGGCCTATCCTGGGGGCATCTGGCTGCCAGGCTGTCTGAGGGCCTATCCAGAAGTAAGAGAGCAGCGCACAGTGTTGGGATTGCGGCTTGCAGTCCAGCCATAAGTGACGGTTCTGCTGGCCTCCCGAGAACCTGTCATGGTCGGAGGTAGAGGGGAAGCTGTTACCACTAAGGGACCAACCACCTTTACCAGGGACCACAGTGAGTAACTGAAGCAAGTACCTGAGCAGTATTCTCACCGAATGGGCACGGTGGAGAATCGGGAAACTTCAGGCAGTGATTAAGTCAGGGACCCAACTGACGGAGGTGACGCTTGCAGAGCAGCCTTGTGTGTCAAGCCAGGGACTGATCTGTGTTAACATGGGTGAAGCTTGAAAAGTATCTGGAGTGCCAAGATAGGGACCCATCAGGGAAGCATGGGTGATGCTTGAGCGAAATGCCACTGCAGAGTTTTGAGGAGCTCAGGGATTCAGAGTCGGTGAATCAGAGACCAGGAGCTCAAGGGGCTGAAGAACTGCAAGGAGAAGTTGTAGTGAAGCAAAGAGGACTGTAACGATTTGTGTTGGTAACTGTTGCCATAGGAAACATGAATCCTGCACGTGCAGATGTGGTGCCTTTCCCTGTACGGCTGTCCTCCTATTGAAGTCTCAGTCTGTCAATTGACATTGCAACTGCTTAAGGGTGTCCTCGTCCTAACCTCTTCCCCCTCAAAATATAAAAAGGACTGTAAAGAAAAAAAAAAACTTGTTTACATCTAAGAAGTTTCTGGCGCCCAATAACTTTATTCACATTGCACGCACTATGCCGCCGCGCCCACCCCCTGGAGAATGACCTAACTGGGACAACGCCCCCCTTGGCCGATCATCTTTGAAGCCGCTAACCCCCTGGTTTCTGGAAATTCAGCAGCAGAAGAGGAACAAGTCAGCACTGCATATAAGATTTCTAAAGAATTCCGTAGTCTGCACATCATGAGACATGGCATTACTTGTAATGAAATGGCTAAAGCTGTAGATAGGAAAAAATTGTTTTAACTATAAGTGGTTGTAAATGTGTTTTTTAGTAATTAAAAAAAAAAAAAAAAACATGATATACTGACTTGCTCTGTGCACAGAGCCTCCCGGGAAACCTATTTTTTTAGGATTCCTCATTGGCGCTGTCCGCTCCTCCTCCATGCAGACTTGCTCCCAAGCTGGGATATGTGCGGCTATAGACTCGCATAGTGCAGCTCAGCCCCAATCCCTCCTCGCATGATTTAACTGACAGCAGCTTGTCTTGCTTCTCTCAACCAAATTTGTAAGAGCTGGGAGAAGGGAAAAAACTAAAACCGGGATCTATACAGAGAATGCATTGGGGCAAAAAAAATGTTTTCCTTTACAGCACTTAAACGTTGGCTTTAAATGGTGTGGGGGTGTGTGGAGACTAGACTAGCAGAGTGGAAGGGAACGTGGAAAGTGCTCACCCAGCTGTGGTCCCTGGTAAGTAAATGGACTGTTAGGCCCAAGCTAAATAGGAGAAGTTTTGGTACCTCAATATTGCTTACAAAATCACTAGCGAATCATTTGTAAGAGTAACGAACGGTGGCTTCACAGATCGAACAAATGGCTCCCTAAAGTGTAAACTACAAAAGTATTCTGTAGCAGCGATGACTCTTCTGTGATCGCACAATGCTCCAATTGTGTTTGATTGATCGCTATTCAATGTTATTACATGCTTCTGTAGCTTATTCTATAGAGGCCCCTTCCTTCCAGCTGTTTAGATCTATTGCTAGCGTTTTTTAGTGGCGTAATTAAAGTGGACCTTCAGTCGTTTTTTCAAACTTTCCATCTATTAAATCTTTGCCCTTGTTGTTTAAAATTTGGATAGTACATTTTCTTTTTTTCTGCCAGTAAATACCTTATACAGCCCAATTCCTGTTTTTCCCCCCTTCACATCACCCAGCCCCCCTGTAGTGTCCTCTGCCTCCCCATCCTTCAAAGCAGTGCCCTTTAAACCATTTCTCACTCATCACTATCCCCCCCCCCCCTGTCCTCTGTCCCCACTCCTTTTTTTTTGTTATTATTAAATCAGAAGAAAGTTCGATTTGAACACATGCAAGCTTACAGTGGGGATCGAAAGTTTGGGCACCCCGGTAAAAATTTGGAAAAAGATGAATGGATAGCCGCACTCCAAAACCTGATAAGGTGGTCTTTTATTAAATAATCAGCATGTACAAAAATGGGTCAGCACAAGTCACAAGGAAAACAAGGAGCAGCTGACGCGTTTCGCACTGAATCAGTGCTTATTCAATAATAATAAGCACTGATTCAGTGCGGAACGCGTTGGCTGCTCCTTGTTTTCCACTGCGGTGACCCATTTTTGTACATGCTGATTATTTAATAAAAGACCACTTATCAGGTTTTGGAAGTGCGGCTATCCATTCATCTTTTTCCTCATTTGCTAGTGCACCGCCAGCACCCTCAGCATCCTGCACCACCTGTGACCATACAGTGATCCCACCTGGAGTGGTGACTCCTTTCTCCCTATTGTTTCTGGATTTTCCGGTAAAAATTTGTATTAATGTGCATAACGAAGCCAAGGAAAGATGGAAAAAAAAAAGCATCAAAAAAAGTTTTTCTTAAAAACATAAAAAAAAGTAAATTAAATCATTTACACTTTCAAAAATAATGAAAAAAAAAAAATAAATTTAAGCATGCA